>JASAND010014703.1:0-25750 GCA_030248195.1 Trissonchulus latispiculum
CACATTCTCTCTTAGATCCACAAACGACAGGATCTTCACGCGAGGAAACAAACGAAGCGACTCAAAGTTGCCACCAACATTAGGAAAAACATCAAGAATCCCGCTAAAACATAAATTTTCCAATTCTGGGCAAAGTTGACTTAATTGGGTCAACTCGGAAACAGTCAAAGTTATCTGCGCCAGATGGAGTACTGAAAGGGAAAAGTGGACTGAAGAGGTTGTAGGCCAAAATTCGAGTCTATCTAATGACCATTTGATCTCCAGACGTTTCAGATTGGGTGCCGGTATCAGCCAAAACTTTGCCAAACTAGGAACAAGCACGTGGTGGCCAACTGACAGCTGGTTTAGATTTGGACAAATGCGATAGAGATTATCCCAAAAGCCATCGGACAAATTCGCAGTTTCATCAGCTGTAATTCTGAGATCAGCTAAACCGGAAGGTAACGAAGGAATCGTGTGCCAGGAGGGCAACGAAGGAATCGTGTCCCAGGAGGGCAGAACGGTTTTACCTAAAGCAAGAGTACATAATGATAAGAGTATGACAAGCCTAACACTGTATGCAGTGAAGGCCAAAACTATGCTAGCGGCGCGCGCTATCGGCTGACCCCCCCCCCCACGACCTGACCCGTCCCTATATGGGAACGTGGTCCAAACGGGGGTCGCTCACTGCTTTGCATAATTACACGTTGAAATTAATAGCAGCCCAATTTGGGGAGGGGGTTTTAGCGTATATGTTTAACACTTGCATGTACAAAACATGCTAAGCGAGTGAGTGACCCCCGTTTGGGACTATGTACCCATATAGGGGAGGTGTGAGCGGGGGTCAATTCGTGGGGGAGTCCGACGATAGCGCGCATAGCATAGTTTTGGCCTTCACTGCATAGAGTGTTAGGCTTGTCATACTCTTATCATTATGTGCTCTTGCCTAAAGTAAGAGCGAGAGTATGCAAATTAGGCAGCCTCTGATTGACTAGATCCACGGACTCCGAGCTGACTGGAGATGATAGGTGAAGTTTTGATACATTCAAGAATCTAGACAGAGCCCATCTGATGAGTTGATCCATTTTGATGGGTCCATAGTAGGACTCATCCAATCCAATCATCAATTCATCAATCTCAGAATAGGATTTAAGGATTATCCGATCAAAATATCTACAAAGAGATCCTTCAAGCGGAATGCGTTCTCTCCACGGAATGTAGGAAAGAATACTCAGAAGCATATCCTGAGGAAGTTGCAGTATATTCATGGTGACAAGGCCAATCCTATAAATCAAGCAATAAAACAATAAAGTAAAACCAAGAGTACATAATAAAGAGTATGAAACTCTTACACTAGCATGTACAAATCATGCTAGGTACATATGCTCGGTTCATTAACTCGGACCCCCCCCCCGTAACTTCAGGGGGGGGGTCCCACTTTGCACTAATTACACGCTTTCATATAAGCGTGTGTCTGCTCGCTGATTGGCCCACTAGCCTAAGACTTACTGTAGGTAACTTATTAGTTAGTTTAAATAATTAATTATAACTTTAATTAGTTTAGTACTCTTGGTACAATCAAAAAACTAATTCGACAACTTTGTAGCATTTTTCTGCTCTTTCCAATGATGTAAAAATTGTTGCACATTACATTCCTGCGAATTTTTGTATTGTGCAACAATTTTTATATCATTGGAAAGAGCAGAAAAAATGCTATAAAGTTGTCGAATTAGTTTTTTGATTGTATTAACCTAATTAAAGTTATAATTAATTATTTAAACTAACTAATAAATTACCTACAGTAAGTCTTAGGCTTAGGCCAATCAGCGAGCAGACACACGCTTATATGAAAGCGTGTAATTGGTGCAAAGTGGGACCCCCCCCCGGAAGTTACGGGGGGGGGGGGTCCCGAGTTAATGACCCGAGCATACCTAGCATGCTTTGTACATGCTAGTGTAAGAGTTTCATACTCTTTATTATGTACTCTTGGTAAAACAAGTTAATAAAAAAGTAAAAAGGGGTAAAAACCATATATAGTTCTTCAAAGTCTACCACAAGACTCTCTTGAATGTTTAGGGTGCTTTCAAGATGACATTAAGAAAACTTAAAAGGAGTCTCCTAAGTCAAGTGTGCTAACACTAACTTTCCTTGTACCTAAATCACGAGCTGCGCTACAAGAAAGCGAGGGAAATATTTTGCATAGGAGGAAGAAGCTACCCCCAGACAACTAGTCGGAACAAAACTCTCCTATTCCCAGACAGCTCCAGTGCTGTGGCCGGTGACACGGTGAAATTTTCCCCCCGCAAAATTTTCACCGGTGAAATCTCCCCCCCCCCCCCGGAAAATATCACCAGTGAAATATTTCCGGGGGAAAGATTTCACCGATCCGCTGTAATTGAAAGTAGAGCTGGGGCCGGTTCCAATTTTCGAAACCGGTTCCGGTTCCGGTTCTAGGGTACCGGTTCCGGTTCCGGTTCCGGTTCCGGTTCCGGTTCTAGCTTCCGGTTCCCGGTTCCAAGTACAAAATTTGCAGTGATAATTTTCTTTGTTAATTTTTTGTCATAAGATACAAAATTGTGTCAACAGTTGATTGTTCAATGCTACTGCGCATCAAAATGTTTATGACACCTGTATGGTGTAACCATAACCTGAAATTATGGATGGCGTTTGGAAAAAAAGAGCGAACAACGCGGTACACCAACAGCGCCTGCCATATATATCGAAAGAAATCTTAAAGCAAGAAAATGATTCAAAGAAATGATGAGAGTTGCTGAAAGGTTAGCTTTAGATTTCTTTAATGAAAACTACAGTGGCTTTCAGAGGTTGTTTCCAGAAAATTTAAATATATATAGTTAAAATATTTGAAAGATAGGAAATATTAAAATTTAATTTTGTGCGGAATTGGCTATTTTCTTTCACACAGACACACCTCTATGCAGACTAGTTCTGCCGAAGCCTCTTTCTGTTTATGTACCTTCACTCTTTGGAACTGTCAAAAGCCGAAGAAGTTCCTGAAAAGATAAGAAAATCGGTACTAGCAGTTTTCAAATCTTTCTGCTCCTGCAAAATTTAATTGTTCTTCAGAGATAATGTTGACTCCGGCTTGCGTCTAAAGAATAATTGAAAGCGTCTTTTAAAGAAGCTGCGTTTTGGAAGCAAAAATGATGAAACTAATGAAAATATATAAACTATATACACAAACGTAGTCATTCGAATGCTCTCACCAAAACCTACAACTTTGCTCTGGAAAGTGTTCTTCGATTCCTTACGGTCTAAGAGATAAAACGAAAAATTGGTTTTCAAAGCTTATTTGATTTGGTTTTCAAGCTTGGTCTAAACTGCTCGGCAGCATAACTGCCTAAACACAACAAGGAAAATCCGAATTTTGCTTGGCGCAAGATTGTTTTGAACAAGGATTTATGTTAACTCATGCAAGCAATTAGAAATCTGCTTTACGCTACATTTTGGCGAAAACTGTTGAAGGAAAATTTTAAGTTTTGTATTTGGTCATTTTGTTTGGGAGAAATAACCAGAAATAAATAATAAATAATAATAATCCAAACTTGAAACTTTTGGCGAAAATTGGACAAAATTTACATTTTTCTCAAAATAGTGAGCTTGTTTATTCGTTAAGCAATTTCAGAACAAATACCCTCGGGAAAGTTTTTTGTAGCCTGAACCGGTCGCATTTTAGCTTTCACACACTTCGAGATATTCATGTTCAAAACTTGTATTCGATTATTTCGAAATCCGCAACAAATGCAGAAAAATCGTCCATAATATCAAGTAGTGTTTGAGACCGGCCGGGGTTTCACCGGCCGGCCCGGCCGAACCCATCGGCCGGCCGGCCGGCCGGCGGCCGGTGAGCCCAAAGGCCGACCGGCCTAGAGCAGTTTGCAGTGCTGTTATTATAACTGCTAAGATATTTATTTTCGGATGTTATCTTAGAAAATAAGCACAGCATAGCATAAAAAATTAGCAAAACTAGTTTTGGAGTCCATTTTAAGCTTAGTTGCTCTATTTTGTAAATTTCTGATTGATGATTTGTATCCCAGCCGGCGGCCGGCCGGCCGGCCGGTAGCCGGCGTCCAGCCGGCGAGCGAAAGTCGTCGGCCGGCGGCCGGCCGCCAAACACTAATATCAAGCAATTAACTAAGTGGGAATAAACAAATATTTAGAATATTCGTTCATCGAGTTATTCGTTAACTATATATTCTTGAAATGTAAACAACTGTTCGAATATTAGTAGTAGTAATCGCCAATTTTGAATTAATCGCTAATGATTCCACATTTGCGCAAATGCAGTTCTCGTTTCAGCTGTCGAGGCATCACAGAATCATGCCCAAGAATCAAATGCTGGTAGATTATGAGATCTAGGCCAAAAATCCAACTTTTGCAAATTTTACATTTGGCAAAAATTTTACATAGTTCAAGCTAAGTTTTTGAGCCTGGAACCGGCCGGTTCCAAATTCTACCGGTTCCGGTTCCGGTTCCGGTTCTAAAAATCCTTCCGGTTCGGTTCCGGTTCCGGTTCCGGTTCCAACCGGTTCTAGTGGAACCGGCCCCAGCTCTAATTGAAAGTTATCAGAAATTTTCACTTGCACTTCAGAAAGGCTTGTATTTTCACTTTTGCGAGGTAGGTAGTTTCTACTTGAGTCTAAGTGGAGTGGAGAGTCGTCTCTCTACTGCGCGTATTGTCTGGCGAGGCTGTCCCGACCGTCTCCTATGGTCGGTTCGTTATTCATCTGAGCTACGGTCTCCCTCCGCATCTGCTGAAATTGGGTGTGGTAACGGTGTTAGTACGTTATGAACAGGCACTAGCCCCGCTACATTTATATCAAGAGTGCATAATTGCACTATATATAAGAAGAAGAGTAAGCCACTAGAGGGCTCCTCTTCTTGGCATTGCGTAACGGTGCTCCGACCACAATACGCGAATGTTCCCCCGTTTGGTGGGGGGGGTAGCTCTCTTCGACAAAACATACCCCCCTCCGTTTGGTGGGGGGGGGGTAGCTGAAAAGAGGTCCCCGTTTGGTGGGGGGGGGGGGTAGTCAACAGCCAATCAGATTGCAGAGACCCCCTCCCCGTTTGGTGGGGGGGTAGAGCAGAGGATTACGGTAGTTTTTGTTCTATTTGAAAATGGGTCCCCGTTTGGTGGGGGGGTAGCAAAGAGAGGTCCCCGTTTGGTGGAGGGGTAGCAAAGAGAGGTCCCTGTTTGGTGGTGGGGGGTATGCAAAAGGGGTCCCCGTTTGGGGGGGGGGGGTCGTGAACAGCCAATCAGATTCACCCAATCTCCGTCTGACTTGGCGACCCCCCCCCAAACGGGGACCCCCTTCTGCCTACCCCCCCACCAAACGGGGACCCCTTTTGCATACCCCCCCACCAAACGGGGAGGGGGTTTGCTTGTCGACCCCCCCACCAAACGGGGGAACATTCGCGTATTGTGGTCGGAGCACCGTTACGCAATGCCAAGAAGAGGAGCCCTCTAGTGGCTTACTCTTCTTCTAATATATAGTCCAATTATGCACTCTTGTTTATATGTCATGAATTCTTCCTTACTTAGTGTTTATGCATAATTTTTAGTAAGGTAGCAGTAAAGAAGCGTTCAATGGGAAAAGGCTGCACTTGATCACTACTGTTATATATGTTTTTGATCATGTTTCCTTCACATTTATTTGCGTATTAGATTTCAAATTTTCTGCGAAGAGGGATCAAATGAAGGCGAATCAGAGAAAATTCAAAGATGAATTCTAATTTATACCTACATTTACATAATTCGTTAAATGAAGCAATTATGAACTTATAAATACTGGCCTGAGTTTGCATTCGAGTTTCAGCCAATGTGGAATAACATGGGATTATTTTGGATTTTCAGTAAACAAGTGGGAAAGGATGACCCTTCGAAAAAAAATCCCATTCGTCAACTCTGGCCGGGTGGCTTTAGCCGGCCGCAGGGTACGACGGGGCTACCGCTAGCCCTACCGCTAGCTAGAACAGAAACCGGTAGCATGAAATAGCACAGAAAAATGCTGTCAGTTTTGCAAAATTCTAGGAGTCAGGACAACATCGATTCCATAATCCCGGCTATCAATCCCTAGTCCTCCTAACTACTGGAACTACCGCCATAAAAGAAAAGAATGGCTTTTGATTCTTGAGAAAATAAGCCCGTCAGAAATGGCTATAGTAGCCTATCCCCAATTACACATCTAAGGAACTTGGCAATAGACATCCCTGTCCCCTGACTCAAAGAAAGTACAGTAAGACAAAATGTTCTGAAGCCTAATACCAGCAAAAACCATTCCATTTAATCAGAAAAAATTACTGAACCAAGACAAATACGTAGCAAAACAAACACAATAAATTCAAGATCACAATCATGTTGGTCAAAAGCGACAAATTAACAGGTATACATGCAAATTTACGACAAATAATAAAAAATCAAATGAAACGGTGCAAAGTGGTATACAATTTTACAACAAAAACGAAATTTCAGATAAAATAAATTTGAGTATGACCGTAGTCTATCAGTCTATGTAACAAAATAAATACAAAAATTCACTTTATTCCCAAACAAAGCCTAATTATCGATACAAACGTAAAATTCAACTTATTAATTAAAAATTTAACTACCATCTTGCCTACCATTTATAAACGAGGTTGACTTTAAATTACCGTATAACTGTGCAAATTTTAAACTATAAGTCCAACCATAAAAGTACAATAATATTTAATATCACAGCCACAGACATAAATATCTATCGACAGCACGACCACATTAAGCTACACGATTACAGAAAGCTATGACAAGATCAAATCACATAGATCGTATAATAAAGTGCGGTTCGTATTACAACAGTGCACAAAGCTACCCTTGACAACTTAGAGCACGGATCTAAACATGATCACAAGAACGGAATCAAGATCAAAGGGGCCACGAACTCAGGACATACTAACCCTACAATACCCGATAAAGAAATGTGCAACCAATTATGTAAATGCAAAATAAAAAGCAAGCAGAGTATTGGATTGTCCCTTTACATAATCACCTGATTACAATAGCAAAAAACCAGAGCAAAGTAAGAACACGAGACAGCAAGAACCGAAGATTTTTTGTCATCGATCTTGCTGAAAACTATCGTATGGGGGCTTTCGAGTTCGAGGTCGCAGAACACGAATATGACGTCCGTTTTCCGGCTCAGCATTTTGTTAGTACTGTATAAACTGAAGTTTTAAGCTAATCATAAGCGTATACTGAGCTAATGAAAAGCTGAACCGAAAGACGGACTTTATATTCGTATTCTGCGACTTCGAAAACCCCTGTACGATAGTTTTCAGCAAAATCGAAAAAGACAAAAAATTTCGTTTCGCCTTGGTCCCCCCTTACGAATCTAAAAAAATCTAAGTTCCCTCGAAAAATTTTGCGATATTTGCACTCTGATTACCATACCAAATTTCAGATCATTTGGTCAAGTTTTGCGAAACGTGGGCATGGGGGGGACTTTCCTGAAAAGATCCCAAAACTACACCATGTCAGATTCCCAAACCAAAACAACCAGGCCAATCAAAAAAGGATGCCTCTACATAAAACATGTCTTCCAAAATAAATGTTTTTACTCTTTAGATTAAACTAACATAAAAATGTTTCATATTCAGAATATAAAGATCCCAGATTCAAACATTCAGTCTCGTCATATTTAAATTCGAGTTCGCCCGAAAACCATTTATAACCTAAAACACTACTGTTCCACACATGCGTACATACAACATGAGTTAGCAGAATATTTCCTTAACCATCATAAGTTGAATACTGTATATCTACAGTATGCAGTGAATCATCAAACTGTAGAATGCGGCGGTCGCTTCAGCAGCACATCCTGCAGCCGACAGTTCCGTTTGGACTCAAAGTCTCTGGCCTTGTTGTACAGGACCACACCCACGATGACTGTGGCCGTGCCAGCGGCGCCAAAGAAGGTCACTTCGTTCCCGAAAATGATCACACTGAGCCAGATCAGGATGGCACGTTTCGCCGTGTTGGCCACACTGGAAACAAACAAACAAACAATGAAAATAAAACAAATATACGTACGTATATATCACTAGAGATGCACCGGGGCCTGGAAATCGGGGGTCCACATCGATAATCTTCAAAAATTGTTTTGAAAATTCAGATTTTGCAATAATTTCTGATATATACAAACATTACTATCGTTGTTTTACTATTTATTGTATTGTATTTATCGTTGTTTTATTACTATCGGGTTCTAAGGCGGGAGCGGTTAACTACAGGCCAGTTAGTTTGACATGTATTTGCTGTAAATTGATGGAACGAATACTGAAGGATGAACTTTTTGATTACTTTACTAAATCCGGTTTTATATCTTGTCACCAGCACGGTTTTGTCTCTGGTAGGTCAACTCAAACACAACTTTTGAACTGTGTAAAGGATTTGGTCACATTTATAGACAAAAACATTCCGTTGGATGTAGTTTATATCGATATTAGTAAAGCCTTTGACACGGTCAGTCATTTGAAGCTGCTCTACAAATTGAAACGCTATAAAGTTCCTGATATATTTTGTAAATGGATAGAAAATTTTCTAAACGATCGCTATCAGGTGGTTCGGGTGAACGGGGTGTATTCAACACGGTGTCGGGTTCTGAGTGGGGTGCCTCAAGGAAGTGTGTTAGGTCCACTTTTGTTCTTGGTGTATATTAATGATGTCGTTAGTAGAGTTGAACAAAGCTATGTAAAAATATATGCGGATGATACAAAAATATATTATACATGTGGTAATGATGTTGACCGTAGTGTACTCTTACATGATATCGAAAACGTTTTTGGGTGGGCGAACGAGAACCAATTGAAAATTGCTTTGGAAAAGTGTGTTTTAATGCATTTCGGTGGAAACAACAGAGAATTCGATTATACTGTGAGCAATGTTCAGATTCCAGTTGTAAACTCTATGAAAGATCTAGGAATAGTTGTAGATGATAAATTAAAGTTTTCCCAACACTGCTCATCAATCAGTGTTAAAGCTTTGACTCGTATGAACATTATTTTTAAGTCATTTCGATCACGAGACCGGGATTTTTTGTGTGCGATGTACACTACTTATATCCGACCTATTTTGGAGTATAATTCGCCGGTATGGTCTCCGTATTTAAAAAAAGATATTGAGAGAGTAGAAAACGTTCAAAGGCGGTTTTCAAAGCGGATTCCGGGTTTGCGCAATAAAACGTATTCTGAGCGTTTGGCAATTTTGGGATTAGAA
Organism: Trissonchulus latispiculum; assembly: GCA_030248195.1. NCBI lineage: Eukaryota > Metazoa > Nematoda > Enoplea > Enoplida > Ironidae > Trissonchulus > Trissonchulus latispiculum. The sequence goes on from JASAND010014703.1 coordinate 9,251, forward strand.
AGTTTGGAATTGCGTAGGATCAAAGCAGATCTCAATCAGTGCTTTCGCATAGTGAAAAATCTCGACAACATAGATTTTTCTGACTATTTTGCCTACCGTCAGGATGTGGGATTAAGGGGCCATAATTTAATGTTAGATTCTGTACACTGCCGAAGAAATGAGAAACTAAATTTTTTCAGTAGCAGAGTAGTTAAATTGTGGAATAACCTCCCCCTTGAAGTTGTCAAGGTTGATTCACTTGAGGCTTTTAAATCTAAACTGCAGGATATAGATTTGTCGATTTATACAAAGATCTTTTAGCATTTCTGTGGCTATTTATATACTGCACATGTTTATACAATTTTCACGTAGTTTGTAGATGTAGATATTAGTCTGAAATAGGTTTTATCTGATTGTTTTATATTGTTGTATGTACGGATGCATGTAAGTAGCTGTGTATACAGTTCTTTGTATTCCTTTTCAGTAAATGTTTTACTGCGTGACCATAATCTTTACTGAATAAACCAATTGTTTGTTTGTTTGTTTGTTTGTTTGTTGTTTTCACTCAAATCGGTTGGACAACAAACTATTTGTAACACTTGCTGACTTTCGAAACTTCAAAATTTTGGTCCAAAAATGAAAAAACTTACAAACCTTTGCTAATTTTTGGCCCCGATCGAGACCGGGACCTGATCACCGGGGCCTGACTGCCGGGGCCGGGGTCAGGTCCCGGTGCATCCCTATATATACCAGCATTTTGCAGGATACAGACAGATGATGTCGACAACGTTTCCTGTAACATCTTTCAAGTAATAAATTTACATTCGCTCTGTCAATTTCGAAAATTCACCCACATCCCAAAAATTTCCTTGTGTAATAGTGAAGAAGCATAAGCCATGAAGGCATATATAACAGCAGAGATAATATGATAGGGTCATAACAAAAGAAAAATTACAATTAAATCAAAATTACATTACATTAGGAAAATTACAAGAAAATCCGAAGAACACGCTAATTCGTGAAAATTAAAAAATTAAAATTTTTGCCCGAGAAAGCCCTTCCTCTTGCTGCCGTTCAGCATTTTTGCAAGGAAATTGGTAAGCTCTAGGAAAAAGTAGACAAAAGGCAGGGGGAAAGTGAAAAAGTATATTTCCTAGAAAAAATGTTGTAGAAAAATTTGTATTGTACTCAGTTTTGCCCCGGACTTTTCCCTAAATAAATAAGCGGAACAATTTTGGAAATTTAAATTTTTTACACAGCAACTGAGAAAGTTTAGAACAATTTTGAAGGACCATTGTTCACGAACAAAAAGTTTGAAGAAAATGGTAACAAATGACTTCGACCAACTTGCGAAATTCTAAAAAAATTCATTAAAAAATAAACCTCCAAACCATACATTCGCAATTGTAGTGATTGTAAGGTGACAGCTGCAAATTTCCCTCAACATTTCAAATTACGCGCTCATTTTCCAGCATGAGAATTTTATATGACATTCACTAAAGAAATTTGCTATCAAAACAAGTTTTCATCAGTGTAGACTGAATAGGACAAAATCAAACACTTTCGAAAAGAAAGATAGCTACTAACAGTGTAACCCTTTTTAGTCCGTCACAACTAGGAAATTCACACAGGCCTGCAACAGCCATTCACAACTGCTCTGCCAGCAGCCAATCAAATCGCGAACTCTGCGCAGCGCACAGGCACATATCAGAGTCAACTGCTCAGAGCAGAGCAACCAATCAGCTTCATTCGCTCATTCATCCATCCATTCGCAGTCTATCTTTAACATGTCAGGTCGTGGAAAAGGTGGGAAAGGGTTGGGCAAGGGGGGCGCTAAACGGCACCGTAAGGTCCTCCGGGATAATATCCAGGGTATCACCAAACCAGCCATCAGGCGTCTGGCCCGGCGGGGTGGGGTCAAACGAATTTCGGGTCTAATCTATGAGGAGGTGCGTGGGGTCCTCAAATTGTTTCTGGAAAATGTTATCCGGGATGCGGTCACCTACTGCGAGCACGCCAAGCGGAAAACGGTCACTGCTATGGACGTTGTCTATGCCCTGAAACGTCAAGGCAGAACCCTGTACGGTTTCGGCGGCTAGTCAGTTCAAGCAACAAGCTGTGAAGCTAAGCAGCCAACTCATCACTTATCCCAACTGCCCTTTTAAGGGCAACCATTTTTAATAGAACTGCTGCCTATGTTGTCTTGTGTGTTTCTCTGAAAAACCGGTTTCTATGTTTTCAAAGACATTCAGCATGTTTCTAATCAGCGATGTTTCGCAGTATATAGCTGAGTCTTTAAAACAATATCGAGTTCTATCGTGTAAAATTCAAAATTTTAAAAAATATTTAAAACCAAAATTCATGTCACATAAGTATGCAAAATGCGGAGCCAGCGAATACTTGGAATCGTTTCCAATTTTTAATTTACTTTTTAATGTACTTTATAAGGTAGATAGGTAGGCAGGCTACATGGTTTGTAAGTTTTACCCTTCACATAAATAAACCACACTATGGGAAGAAATAAAAATTTTTCGAATAAATTTGAACTTTTCTGAAAAGTTTAGAAAGTTCTCTAAAATAGTCAAGAAAATTTATAAAAATGTAGCGTAAGATACCTTTAAAGCTAACATTGCTCATTTTTTGCACTCCAGGATCGGTTTGAAGCTACTGAGGGTGTCGATAAAACCGTAACTGCTGGAAAAAATCGGGAAAACGCAATTTTTTTCTGGAAAAACCCCAACCCTGTAATTGCTGCAGTGCTACTGAGAAACAAATTTAGCATATAATAAAGCCATTTAGTTCGACAAACATTTAAGAATTTTTAAAAAAGTTCACGTCATCTTTTTCATTGACTAAAAATTCAACAACTGAAACTATGGATATGTCCAGCCTAAAACACTACAAAACTTTTACCTATGACTAACAGGTGAGATATAGGACATCACGGAATAGGCCGTTATGCTTTGCAGATGGAACATACACCCGTTCATGAGGAGGGAGGCGGCCATTTTGGAACTGGCCAGATCCGCATAGGCATGGTCGAAATCCATCACAAGGAAAGCGGCCGGAATTTGGACAACAATGGAGGCCACGGAGGTATAGAATTGAAGCTCGGCTGGACTGAAAATGACAGAAAAAACAAAAATAATTTGACAAATTATGACTAATAGGAACAGGTTTGTATACAACTGTTTTTGATAGCTGTTCTGTAACCACAAATATATAATACTTTGCAGAACAAACTGCATGTCTGACCCACTTTTGTTCAAGTAAACCCAAACCAATGCGTTGGATTTAAAATTTAAACCCGCTAACTAGCTTCACGAAATAATTGCTAATGCCCAAGGCCGCACCCTGGGGGAGAGTCTCAGGTCTCTAGCTAGATCCCCCTTTTTGGGGCGACAAAAGGAAAATTTTTTGCTAATTTCACAGCAAAACCAGTCGCCTAGTTTATGAAAGGTTTTCGGCAAAAATGAAAAATTCTCCAATTTTTGCGGGGGCTCGCCCCACACTCCCCTCCTGTATTTTACCCTCCCCTTTTCAAAATTATGGGTACGGGCCTGCTAATGACAAAGTTTAAACATTCGGAGTCTGACTTTAAGCTACTGTAGGCACTCAATTGAAAACAAAATGGCAAAACCCAATGATAGGCAAAAATGGTCAATCACTTATGCACCCGATTTAGTTTTCCTTGTTTTCGAAGACCAAAATACCCGGGTTATATACCTGGCTTATCATTTGGCAATTTATTATGGGGGGGGGGGCTTTCATGGGCCCCCCATCGAAGGGGGGGGGCTCACCCAAAATGGGGGGCATATTTTTAGAAAAATTTTTCGAATTTTTGTGGGTTTTTTGCGCACTAACTGCTAAAAATCGCTAAAAATGACAATTTTAGGTGTTTTTTAAGCTAAATAGCGAAAATTTAGTCAAAAATCCAGAAGAGGCCTTAGAAATGTTTGAAAATTTAGGGTAAAAATGGTAAAATTTGGCAATTTTTGGGGTTATGGGGGGAGGTCGGAATTTATGGGGGGCTCCTCGAATGGGGGGGGGGAGGTCGCCGAATGGGGGGCGCCCCCCCACTAGGGATAAGCCAGTATACATGCGCGCACACACGCAAACGTACATACATAGATGTGACACAAAGCAGAACAGACAGGCAAACTGAAGCAACAAACCATTTAGAAAACATCTTACGTGTAGCGATAATCTGAGCCACTGATAAGCAGTTTGGAAAAGACATTCTGCAGACTGAAACAACGATAAACTAACCTCTTTAGCTTTTTGCACAAAATGCGACATAGAAAACAGCTTCTGAACACGTGTTGGTGGGATAATGCAAATTTCAGGGGTTGAGACAGTAAAGACACAAATTTCATGGAAAATGCTTATTTATACGACCTGAAGCCGTTAATAGCATCAGTGAGGCACTTCGTAAGCTATAAAAGTGTAGTAGTATGAAATTCATTGCAGCACACTGTAGAGCTCAGACAGTTAAACTTGAATATATTGACCACACCACACCACACCTAACCTATCACTACATAATATCTTCTCTATAAAGGAATGGAATGAACAACCGCCACAAAGTGCACTGTTGTTCAGTAAACTGCATTTCAATCATAAGTACGTTGTTCAATCATTTCACACATACGTATCCTGGCGATGTTGCACAAGTCACCCGCTTTCTTACTGAGGAAGGGATGTGCCTCTAAATCAGCGAGCTTCCCCCTCCTTTACCACCAACCCGCATGAAATGCCCCAATAACCCAAAAACAGCCAACTTTTACCATTATACCATAAATTTTCAAAACTGTTTCCAGGTTTGCTGGATTTTTAAAGGGTGTTTGCTATTTTTAGCTTCAAAAACCTACAACTTGTCATTCCTTAGCTATTGTTGGCATTTTTCACACACAAACGTATAAATTCTCAGAAACTGTCAAAACTGAGCAGTGAGCACCACTTAGTTTTGGGTGAGTACCCCTCCTCATGAAGCATCTCATAAAAACTGCCTCAAAAATAAGCCAAGCCGGCTATCGTTCTATTCATCTCCGGAGACTGCTGTGACACTGAACAGCAGACCGCGAAAAGTTTGCAAAAAAGGAAAAGGGACAAAAAATCATTTCGTAAAAATTTACCAATCCATGAGATTTGTGCCCAAAGCAGCCAGAAAGCCAAACAGGTGAAAGCTGAGCTCATAGGCACTGGAGAGGGCCAGACCGCCCATGACGGGCAGAAGGGACAGCATCACCAGAACGCCGACTCGCTCGTGGAGGATCAGCCAGCTGAACAGGACTGTGAACATGGGCGCTGAGCTTTTCACGGTCTCTGTAAAGGAGACCGTAATGTACTTGAGGGCTACCAGGCCTAGGACCACTGTAGAAAATCTGAAGAAAAAGCACAGAGAAGAAAAGGAATACAGTGTAATATAACAGTTTATATACATACGTAAAGTAACAAAACTAAAAACTCTTAAGGTATATAGATACGTAGTGATTCCTTTTGGAGACACAGACACCAACTTTAAACCAAAAAAACTCATTCATTATTTTAAAAACTTCGAAATTTTCCGTCCCTCTCGAAATTGGATCCCCCGCTATCTGACTCCCCAGGGACGACAGCAGCGTGTAAAGAATCGCCTGAAGATGATGCCCCCGGTGGAGCATCAAAGCGGCTGTGAAATAAGGTTGGTCTGATTTTGGGGGTTCACGTTTTGATTTTCATTTCTCTAACATTCATTACTTAGAGTTATGAAGCCATCTTTGTATCCAAATGTAGCTTAGCATTTTGTCTTTTGAACGGATATATATATACCTGGTTTATTTTTAGGCCAAAATTTATGGGGGGGGGCGATATGGGGGGGGCTCAAAGTTGCCTCCCATCGATGGGGGGGCTCACCAAAAGTGGGGGGGGGGGCATATTTTTGGAAAAAATTTTGCAAATCTTAACGTTTTTTTGTGTACAAATTGCCAAAAATCGCTAACAAATGACTAATTTTAGGTGTTGCTAAAATGCTATTTTACGCTAAAATAGCGAAAATTTCGTTAAAATTCCGGCGAAGCCGGAAAAATTTTTGAAAATTTAGGGTAAAAATGGTGAAATCTGGCAATTTTTTGGCTTATGGGGGGGGAGGTAAAAATTTATGGGGGGGAACCTCGAATGGGGGGGGGAGGTTGCCGAGTGGGGGGCCCCCAGTAAAAATAAGCCAGTATACCATACACTGATTTTGGTTTTCTAAAATCTTCATAACAGATTTCAGAAGAAGTATAATTTTCCAATTTTTTTGCACACTGAAGTAAATTTTCATGAAACGTCGGTTACATCGTACGATGCCTATATCAAATAGCTGGGACACTTTTTTATTTCTTATCTCGCCCTACTCCTGTTGGCACAGGCCGGTTAGGAGTGGTGCCAGCATTGCGTAAACTTTGTCTGGGTAGACTAGCTGACACCGACGAATTGCTTTTGCAGTTAACCGAGGTGTCTGACAAGGCCGGCGATGTGCCCATAGCTGCCTATGCAATAAGCCCATAACGCTATAAACGCTATAACTTTCGTAATTTGTGGAGTTAGCAAGAGCTTTATGGATCATTCTAAAGCTCCTAATCAGTATATACATTCACATGAGCTTACGAAAATAGCAAAAATTAGCAGAAATTTTCAGAAACAAATGCTAAGTATAGACCACAAATTTTTAAACATCGATCTCAAAAACTGTAGAATCGGCCAAAAGTTCTTTTTGTGCCATGACATGAAGGACAAGTGGGCCTAGGGACATTTTTTCGAACTTGGCTTAAATTAATAGGTCTTAATGCTCCCACACAATCCGACAAAATGTGCGCTAACACGAAATTTCGCATCTTTACATTGTGTTTTCTAGTCGTCTCAAAAACTTAAAAACTCAAACCAGAAAAAATGTCCCTCAGCAACAGTAGGAATTTCATCCAGCCAAAAAATATGCGAATTCCATTAGGGTAGTTTATAGAAATCGACGTTCAAGACAAAACAACCGCAGTTTTGCCAAAATGGTTTTTCTGCAAAATCTCTAGTTTAGGGCCCAGGAGAAAACCGAACGAGGAAATCTGGGACCGGTTATATTGAACTTTGCGAGTACCAGACTCGACAACTAGAATCATGTTAGTTCTCGAGTTTAGTGCTTCTAGTGTACCATAAAACATTTCTAGTCTAGTAGCAACTATATAGTACTTGACTTGCGAGTTCGGCTACTAGGTACGACCAATTAGCAAGCTCGATCTGTTCCATAAAATTTACTAGCAGGCATGCTAATAAGGAACTAGCAAATAAAATCCAGTTATCTAGTTGGTTCTGACTAAACATGTGGAAACTAAAGCTTGATAAATTCTTATAAATAAAACTCAACATCAAGAGGCGCATGTGTTTGAATTTTTTCTCGGAAGTCTGCAAATTTTGTAAGCTGCTAAGTACCGGCACCCCATGTCCCTGCAGCAGGGATGGAGATATTCTCCAGGGGCCACCTTTACCTTGACTTGACGACTTAGCACTAGCATGCATCTAAGGTTCTTCCTTCCAGCGCAAGCTGGCCCGGGTTACAGTAATACAGTAATAATTAGCACTAGCAGTGCGACTTATCGCATGCTAGTCGAAGTTTTCTGAAATTGCCCCCTGGGTTCTGGGACTGCTCAAAGTCTTGCAGGCTGCCAAACCAGGGTTTTTTTTCAAAATTTTACCTGTGCTTTTTAGTGTGTTTTTTAAGAAAATGTGTGTTTTTTTAAAAAAAATCTGTGTTTTTCCTAAAATTCGCTTTTCGCAGTATTAACACGTTTTTAACGGTTTTTACAGCATTTTAAACTATATTTTGCATTTTTCGCGTGTTACAGAAGAAGTACAAAGCATATATTGCATGCTCAGTCTTCATAAACGATATTTCAATGTTCTGAACGTTAAATATTTGCATTGATGACGTCTTTCTTGCGCTACAATGGGGGTCTGGGGGGCGGAGCCCCCCAGACGCTGAGAATTTTTTGAAAATTTTGGTCTGAAATCCTTCAAATCTTTTACTTTTCGACAGTTTATTTTATTCCAGTCATTTCCAGAATTTGGAAACGTAATTTCATAGAATAATTTGCCTATACAGTCCCTAATGACACCGTTGCTTAGAATAATGAAGACTACACAATAACTAATGCCCAGACGAAAACAAACAGAGGTAAAAACATAGATATATAGCGGATATTTGCGCCGAAGGCGCAAAATTTTTTGGTAAAACTTAAAAATTAGGCTTAAAATTAATAAAAATTCGCTCCTTCAGATGAAAATGTGAGTGTGCTTTTTAGTGTGTTTTTTAAAATTTTGTGTGTTTTTTTAAAAAAAAGTGTGCGAAAACACAATAAAAACACAAAAAAAACAGTGTGCCAAACTCAAAATAATGTTCCGTAAATAATAATGCCAAGTTACGTAAATAATGTTCTTCCGAAATTATTTCGTCTAGATATATTTGATAAGAAAGAAAAGCTGCCACGGTAAGGTAAAGGTTTACCCCAGGAGATATCTCCGTCCGGCCACAGGACATGGGGTGCCGGTGCTCATCCCCGGATACTCAGCCGTAGAGTCAGGAGTGACACCTCAAATGATGACTGCATCCGTGGAAGGAGGGCCGGCCCTTCTGCAAAGACTCCTGTTACCTTCCCACCGTCGCGGTACCTATTTACCGACCAGTTAAGGATGGATAGCTCGACAAAGCTTTGTGATTTCTGGGGATCGAACCACCGACCGTAAGATCGGAACTTCTGACCAGCGCCTTAGACCACTCGGCCATCTCGATTCAACAATGAGGTGAGAATGATAAACCCCAATCAGGAATTGAATGGAATCAGAAAGTAAAAGAATTGGACTTCGTGCGGGAATCTTAATCCCCAAGGAAGTTTTAGACATACGTATGATGCAATAACATGCTACCATAGCAATAAAGTATGGAAAAAAGCTTCAAATTAGACCTATTTACGCATACAACGTATATATAATCAGTATATATAGTGTGGCGCATATCGCCTCACCTCATGCTGCCAACCAGTGCCATATTTTGCCAGAAAGCTTTGGGCTTTCCCCTTCGCTCTGTGTACTGGTAGAGACCGCAGGGAATGTACATCTGAACAAAACCCAAACATGTGGTCATGATCATCTGCACGGCACCTAAAAATAAATAAAAGAAAAAATTAACGAGAAAACAAGAATATTCCAGAACCAGTACAATAATTACTATCCAAACCAATTAATCTGTGTGTTAACTAGAAAGGATAAACTTTAAGAGTTGAAATAGTGGTGCCAGTGACAGGAAAGTTTCCTCGTAAGAATCGGTATTGAGAACAACCGCAACAGACAAAATCAGCCCCACACTATAATTTCAAACCAAACTATCTATTAACATGTATATATCTGTACCAAGCAGAGTAGGCTCTCCCTGAAGAAAGCTGAGAATGTAATTGTTGAGAAAGATGGTACAGAAACTGAAGAAGTACCACAGGCCCAGGAGTGACAAGGCCCGGACATTGAACAATCCCTGTTTGGCATCGTCTAAAAATAATATTATAATAATTGAGTATAAATCGATTGAGTATAAATAAAACAAAACTGTCCGTACGATTTGGCAGTAATTTTGAAAAAATTGACTTCCTCGAAAATGGCCACTTTTGACCTGCAGAATCGTTTTTGGTAGATACTGATTTAACCATTAGAGACGGCTCAAGGGTTGTCAAAATAAAAATGTTCATTTTAGGCCCTCTTTCCTGCCATAACATCCAATCCGGTGCATAGATTGCATATTGATGAAATGATGGCAAAACCCAAAAATTTCTTTCTACCTAAAATGCGGGACAGGTTCCAGAATGTTTAAAGACCACCAAAGTAACATATCGTAAAAGTCTCACCCCCTCTCATAAAAAATTCTAGCTTTTACGGTCAAATTTACAACAAAGGATACCACCACCTGAAGGCTTTGCCTTAGTGACTATAGGCAGGCATTCTTCATTAAGATAAATAGTAAATGGCTTCCACGTTTTGATTTTCATTTTAATAATTTTAATAAATAAAATAATAATGATAACTGAATTCTGACAGATAAAAATTATCCCACACCCAAATTCCTAATAACTAGAAGAACCGCCAAACGATTTAAAGCATTCTTATCGAGAAAAACAGATTCATTTAAGGTGCTGGTTTCCTTTCGGGTATTTTTGACTCCTACGGCTTTAATCCTTTACGCAAAGGGCTAAAACTTACGAAATAACCTATTTCCGTGCTCTTTAACATTTTAGGACCAATCCCGTATTCTTAGGCCAAAAGATAAGAAAGTTTTGGTTTTTGGCCTTAAGCTCCCAGTAGGTAGACAAGGCACGGGATTGATTGGTATGGCTGAAAAGAGGACTCGAAAATGAAGATTTTTGCTCTTACAACCTTTGAGCTATCTCCCGTGGTTAAGTCAGTATAAACAAAAAACTGTTTTTAGGGTCAAAAAATGGCCATTTTCGAGGAAATCAGTTTTTTCAAAATTACTGCCACATGTTAAGGACAAAATTGGCTTAGTTATACTCAATCAATAAATCGTCCAAATGCACATTTTATGAATGCCTATTAGCCGGACTTTATTGCTTTCAGCTAGAGATTTGGCAGAAAAACCATTTTGGCAAAACTGCGATTATTTTGTTTCGAACATCGATTTCTCAAAAACTACTCGACGGATTCCGGAGATTTTCGGCAGAATCGAAATTCGCACTTCTGTGGAGGGACGTTTTTCTTGGATTGGGCTAAAACATATTGAGTAGCAAGAAAACTCAACGTGAAGTTGCGAAATTTCGTGTTACTGTGCATTTGGCCGATTTTCTCGAACGTTAAGACCTGCTGAGCCAAATCCAAAAAAACGTCCCTCGGCCCATATGTCCTTCATATCGTGGCACAAAAAGAACTTTTGGCCGATTCTTCAGTTTTGAGAAATCGATGTTCAAAAACTTTTGGTCTATATTCATCCTGTTAGATGTCAGCTTGTCAGAAAATTTCTGCTACTTTTTTTGCTAATTTTGTCAGTTCTGTAAGCTCATGTGAATGTACAGATAATAAGCTTTAAAATGATGTATAAAGCTCTTTGCAACTCCCAAAATTGCGAAAATTATAGCGTTTCAAAAAAATCACCAAAAAAGCACTGCACAAAAGGATACCACCACCTTAAGACAAAAAATTTTAAAACAAAGAACAAGCGATATTTTTCAAACAAATTACAACAAGCACCAGTTAGTATGCTTGCACTTTTGATGCAGAGAATGTTTACATATATGTATACTGAAAATACAAAATTTGAGTCCGTCTACCGATTCCTAGAAGAGGTAAGATGATGACTGCGGGATTTTACCCGACTCCTAGACCGACCACTGCGAGACTGCGTTCGTGAGGAGGAATGCTGAAACAGAAGAAAACAACCCCTGTATGTGCAAATAAACAAATATTAATTTATTATATATACTTTATTTAATTATTACTGTATAAATATTAGTGATGGGTATATACTAGCGAAGCCAGAAACAATTTTCGGGGGGGGGGGAAGGTAATGCAAAGCTTTTTCAGGGGTGTGGGGGCGGAGCCCCCCAGCAGTTGATTTTTCTATTTCGTGACCTTCGTGGAATTTTTACAGAGCACTCTTCGGAATTAAATATGTACGTTAGGCCCTAGTATATATGTGTTAATGTTCCCAAATGATGCAAAAGCTGGTTAAATACACCAAATGGGGTAGTCAACACTCATTTTGGGCTGCGAAAGACGTATTATAATGGTACGACACACTGCAAAGTTTTTGAAAATGAGCGTTTTTCTCATGGCACGACGGAACAAATTCCTGAAGGTGCCCGCAATTTCTGGGCGGGGGAAGTTCCCCACCCCCCCCCTGGCAACGCGCCTGGTGATGGGCACCGGATAACCGAATATGCGGATAATTTGTTTATACGGAAATATCCGATTTGAGAAAGGTACCGGATATCCACTCATATTCTAGGCAGAATATTATGAAAAATCAGAAAAATTTTAACAATATGATTTTCAAAATTTTCTTTAAAATACTTTTAAAATAAGGCTGTATGTACCACCTTGTCAAATGATAGAATTACATAGGTCGGCAAAAAATTTCACTAGCAAATCTCCCTCAACGTTTTGCTGGACTAGCTCTAACCAATTTTGGGGGAAAACAACTGCTTGCAGAATTTTGTAAACAAAAAGACTGCCAAAAACTCGCCAACAATGACTAAATTTACGACAATGTTTAGCTTTCGTTTCAAAAAAAACTCGGAAAAAGTCTGGAAATTTTCGTATAGAAATGGTAAATTTGACAATTTTGGGGGGTTTACGGTGTATTTATGGCTCGTCGACTGGGCAAGCAGTAATAGTTTTTTGAAGTAAAAAGTTTACTTACAACTCCTCTATACTAAGCCCAACAAAGTGTTAACGCAAAACCTAAACGTAGAACACAACACACAGGGGCGTATCCAGGGGGTGTCCAGGGTGTCCGAACACCCCCCTTTTCGGAAATGTTTTTGAATTTTTAGCTATTTTCGAGCCAAATTTGGCCATTTTGGCAAAAATTTGGGGTCGGACACCCCCGCCTTTTCAATATCCTGGATAACATCCCTGAAAACACAGTACGTATATATATATACCATAAGAATTTATAATAAAACAGCAGCCGTCACAACTCACTCCATGTCGCCGTCTGCTGGCCGAGGAACGGTCATCCCGAGCGCCGGAGGCGCGTTGGTGCCGACCGGGGATCGAATCCTCGCCTGGCGACTGAGAGGACTCCGGTCGACCCTCCGCGGCAAGATCCTCTCCCAACTCTTCCTCTCCTCCCAGTTCCAGGAGTGAAGCGGGGTCCAGGATCTCTTCACTGATCACAGCATCGCCGCCCAGAAAATCGCCAGGCTCACTACTGGGAGGATCCCGATCACGAGCAGCTGAGCCCAGATAGGCGCCAGAGTGTCTGGGTGGATGATGGGAACCAGAAACAGAAACGTCGTGGGTGGTACTGGAGGGTGGAGGTGGTGCCGCCGCCACAGAAGCAGGAGCAGGAGTTGCGGCGGGTTGCTGAGGAGTTAGATAGGACTTATTCTCAATCACAGTAAACAGTTGATCAACAAACGGTTTGGTCTCTGCAAAAACAATGCGGAGAAAATAAAGCAATGTATACATATACACAGGCCCGCACCCAGGATTTTGAAAAGGGAGGGTCCAAGGTAAAATACAACTGGGGGGCTGGGGGGGCGGAGCCCCCCAGAAGCGAATAATTTTTGCATTTTTGCCCAAATATCGTACATTGGATGTTCATTTCTTGCAAAAAGCAAATTATCGCGCCAAAGAATAGCTGTTTTTGTTATAAAAATAGCAAAAATTTTATATTTTGTCACCCCAAAAGGGGGTCTAGACCCCTTAAACCCCCCCCCCGCCCCTGGGTGCGGGCCTGCATATACTACAACAACGATAGTGCAAAAAGGATCGATAACAAGTCTGAGGGGTGGTCCCCCACCAGGTCTGGACGGGGCACCGATTTCTGGGGGGGGGAAATTTTTCACGAAATGTCTAAAAATAGCTATTTCTTGCTGCTGAGCTTATTTAAGCTCAATTTAAGCTTAGAATGGCTAAAAATGCAAAAGAAAGAATCAAACACCCGGCGAAGCCGGAAAAAGTTTTTTCAAAATTTACCCTAAAAACCCTATTTTTCTGTCCACAGTTGAAGTCTGGGGGGGGCGGCAGGCCCTAATCCTGGAGAGCCAATTCAGGAGGGTGACCCAAGTATGGGGGGGAGCCTACTTCGGGGAGGGACGACCCCGCCTCCCTCTGTAGGAAAATGTCAGATTATAATGGTACGATACACTTGTTTCGCTTTCAATCCGAAGGCGCAAAAGTTTTTGAAAAATGAGCGTTTTCTCATGGCAAAAATCCCTGAATGGGTCCACAATTTCTGGGCGGGCGAAGTCCCCCCATCCCCCACCTGGGCACTGGATAACCGGATATACGGATAATTTGATTATAAGTTTATAAGTTTAAAAAATTACTGTGAACATATTAGGTAATGCACTTTGTGGTGTAGTACGCAGTATGTAGTTACAACAAACCTTTGGATAAGAACACATCCAACTGTTCAATGCAGAACTCTCTCAATTCCTCCAAAGGTTTATCCTTTTTCAGCAAGGCAAGAATGTATTTGGCCAAGGCCACGGCATCAGCATCGCACCTGAAACAACAACAACCCAAACCTATCGTTTCATTACAGCACGCACGCATGCTTTTGAATCAAAAATGTTTCGATACTACTTTTGACTTCAGATTATGGTCAATCGGGGGAAAAGCCATGACCGCTGTGGCATGGGCGCACCGAAGGGGGGGGGGGGGTACTATGAAAATGTTTCGAGGTGTGTAAGGTGTGTAATCTCATTCTATCTCAATTTTTAAAACTTTTCGCGTAGCACGCGCTTTTTCCAGTTCAAATTTTTTGCGCCACGGAGCTTCCTATTCAAATCGTTTAAGGTTTCCATTACAAATTTTTCATGTCAAAAAATTTCTCCATTTTTATTAAAATCTTTTTAAGGGTTTCCACTACTGATTTTTTATAATTTCAAAAATTTTTCAACTTCTGGCGGCTCCCTTCCACACCTCCCGAGTGGGTTACTGACAAGACGCACATTCTTCCCCTGTGCTACAGCAGCACTGAACTGCTGAAAATTGTTGCCGCCATCGCCCCTCCCTAGCGCAAGCAGTTTTGTGGAAGCAAAAATTTTTTTGGCTCGACCCCCCATTTCATAATCCTGGGTCCGCCCCTGCGCTGTTGTCTTATACAATTAATATAGACTTACACTGGCTCGGTGGTGGCTCTCAACCAAGCACGCAAAGCGTCCGGGTTTTCAATGATCATATTGAACAATTTTGTGTATATACGTATAGCCTAAAGCAAAGCAATCTACAACTAAATCATATTACATATACATATACACGTACACGTAGGATGCAAATAGCGAGAAATAGCTGCGACTGCGAGCGGGGGTAAATGCTCTGGGCTTATTCTGGGGAATTTTTCTTGGGGGGGGGGCTCGGGGGGCGAGTCATTCATTCTTGGGGAAGGGGGGAGGCGAAAATGTTTCAAACTTTTTCTAACATGCTAAAAATTGCGCTATTTTTATTGATATCGTCAAAAATAAGCGTATTTAGTGCTTAAATCGGCAAAAATTGATTAAAAATCTCCGGCGAGGGGCCTTCTGGGCGATTTTATCAGGGCAAAAGTTGGTACCAAAAGGGGCGCCATAGGTTAACGCGGGGGGGTCCAAGCCCCCCCCCCCAACCCGCACAAGGTACAAGCCCTACCGTGATCGGGGACAAGGGGTAACGAAAAAATGGCCATGGAGTAACCAAAAATAGCCGGAAAAAAATTAGTTTTTACAGTAAAATTTCAAAAAATTTTCGGCTTCGCCGAATTTTTAAGCTGAAATGTTTAATTTTTCGAGCAAATCGGGCACAATTTTTTCCAAAAATGGAAGATTTTTTGCAAATTTTTTTTAAAAAATGCAAATTTTAATAAAATTAGCGTTAACTTTTTCAAAAATTTTACAAATTTCTGCATTGAGGTACAAGCCCCCCCCCTGAAAATCTTTGTTCAAGGTACAAGCCCCATCAAAATTTTTTGGGGACAAGCCTCCCCCAGGGCCCGACCCTATGTTAATGTATGAGTGGCACCCACTTTTTTTGGGGGAGGGGAGCTATTTTGGGGGGGGGGAAGGGCGTTCATGGGGGCCCCCGCCACCATAGGTGTGTTAGAGGGGGGCCCACACCAAAATGACAAATTTTGGCGAGCCCCCCCAAATTTTCAAATTTTTGCTACCCCCCCCCAGATTTTTGGCCAAAAAGTGGTCAAAAATGGCATAAAATCGAAAATTTTGGGGGGTCCCCCACCCTCCGTCGGAATCCCCCCCCCAGATTTTTTGCCCAGCCACACCTATGCACCACCCCCACTAGAATAAGCACAGAATACATACATATATACATACGTATATAAGTGTATTCAATGAGGGTTGACAACAGCTGCCATAGGGGTAGCGTCGTAAAAATGCCAATAGACTTGACAGTCGGCGCAGAAAATGATAGAAACTAGATTCAGCCCCAAATAGGGAATGCAGACGGAGCTGAAAATAATAGAAGCTGTTTGTTTGTCTGTTTGTGAAACTAGATCCAGCGCCAAATAGGGTATATATGCAGTCGGATAGCGTAGAACAGGCAATTCCTCCATCCATATTTCTCGCAATAATAACACTTTAAGCCAAAAATTTTGACTTTTTTAAAAATGTTTGCAAAATTTACTCTGAAAATAACCAAGTTTTGGCCACTACCCCTCTGTTGGGGGGGGACGTCCCCCTCCAAATAGTTTTGGGGGAGGATTGAAAAAATATCCGTTCATTTCATATACTGACATTTCGTATACTTACATTTCGTATACTGACATTCCGTATACTTACATTTCGTATA
>JASAND010014706.1:0-12507 GCA_030248195.1 Trissonchulus latispiculum
ATAAAAAATATATAGCTGCTTGCTATATAAAAGACACCTTGAACACCTTTCTATCAGAACTGCATTGTTTATTTGGAATAAGCTTTAATATTTCAAAATCGTCCCGCTTGCTTTGAAAGCTGAAGAATGTAGATATTACTCGTATGTCATGTGGAGTGGAGCATGAGTGAGCGCGAATATGGGTTGTTCAGCGAAGAGATGGTCCATAATAGTGCGCTTTTAATGTAGTCTTCCTGGCATTTACAACCTGCCCTCCCATATTAACGTTTTAAAACCAAGTCCTCTGTCCATTTACAACCTAATGTCACCCATATTGCATTTTTCATGCTCCACCGGAGCATTTTTATTCTTGTCCTATTTTATTTTTAAGGTTCTCAGTAAAAAGCAAAAACGTTAAAGCTGTGTGAAAGAAACTTTAAAAATTCCGCCAATCATTAATCGTCAACCGAAAGTACAGAACAAAGAAGCTTGAAAAGTTCCAAGTTCTTCCTTTTTCTCTATTTTGACAGAAATCCAACATCCAGTACCCATGGCTGCAATAGTTTTAGTTACTGTATTTAGTATATAGCACTCTACTGCAGTGCAACCAAATGCTAACTTTACTGTCAGTGAAGGAAACTCATAAAACACGATTTGCAATGCTCTGCCGCACTTGTGTGCAAGATTTCGGACAATTGCAACTCCTCTGTAAGGTTATAGGGTGGTATTAGCAGCACCTCTGTAGCGAGGGGAGGGGGGATGGGAATGTAGTGGTAGTTATAGGCCGTGCTATACTTCAGGAGCACTCTACTGCAGCGCAACCACATAGTAACATCGTATAATAAGTATACGAAACGTATCTATAATAGTTTGTCATGTCCTAAACTATCTGTATGCCGAATTTCAAATACCAGTGGCGAATGAATAACTTGTTATCGACGGTGCTGTGTTTGGGGCAGCACATACAGCACGGTGGAAGCTAGAGAGTGCACCAACTAACATAGCTACAGTTCCCCCTTACTACAGACATAATTTTCACCAAGTTTCATATGTTTAGCCGTTTACAGTAAGTCTACAGACAGCGTGCTATGGTTGCTGCATAATAGTACCGCACAGCGCTGCGACTATGCTCATCGTGTTCAGCGACCCCGAACCCTTATATGCGTCCCACTATATGGCCCAAAACGGCATATTTAGGCCTATTTTTGACTATTTTCTGTGGAGTTAGGACTTAGAAATTTTTCCGAAAATGGCCATTTGGACCGACTTCCTTTGGGCCGGCCGCCTGAACGGTCCAGGACCTAAATCAAAAATCGGCCAACGTTATGCACTAGTATCCCCTCCGAACTTGTTCATGCAACAAACCGCGTGTCTCTACCTTGTTCCCTGAGCCCTGTGGGCGTGACACAAAATGGCCGTTTTTGGCCAAAAACGCCGTGAGGCCACTTTTGGCCGGCCGCACAGGTGGCATGCCGGGCCGGGCAGCGAAAACATATAGCGCGGGGCACATGGGACCATATCGGCATTCAGAAAATATAAACCTTTCCGGCTGAAAATGTCCACATCTTTCAAACACCTCTGCACAAAACAGCCCTTTTCCAAGCGTGACTAACACAGAAAAAAAAACGGACCTAACTTGTCCGGAAGTGAAAATTTTCAAAGTTGAAAATTTTGACCAAAACTTCTTTGCAACTTGTTGTACTCGTCGTGTAGATTCCAACGATACCAAACTTGCCGAGTTTCGTTAAGTATTGAGCTGGCACGGTGCTCGAACGAGTCTCATAGGGCCGCGCAGCGCCTTTTACACCCATATTATAGGGGGTCGCTCTCGCGCCCCCCTATAATTAGGGATCGACCGGAACTCCAAAAAAACTGGAACTTGCTTTAAAAAACGGAACCGGAGCCAGCTCTTTAACACTACAAAAATCGAAAATTTTTGCTGACGTTTTGGACAATTTTTGCTCGATTTTTCGCTTTTTTGTAGCTACTAGAACTGTTTAATAACGTTTGAACAGTATTTTGTATGACTATTTCAATGCACGAATATGAAATTTGCAATTTATTATGAAAATTTTGTCTTATCGGATAGCTTAACTAAGTCTAATATATAAATTTATATATAAATATAAATATATAATAAGAGTTTTCGGCAAAATACGTCAGAAAAAAGTTTAGTTT
This sequence comes from Trissonchulus latispiculum, assembly GCA_030248195.1. Lineage (NCBI taxonomy): Eukaryota > Metazoa > Nematoda > Enoplea > Enoplida > Ironidae > Trissonchulus > Trissonchulus latispiculum. Next base: position 2,158 of record JASAND010014706.1, read on the forward strand.
TTATCCGGCTTACCTGACAATGGATTGTCAGAATCAAAACTTTCATTTAACTTTGCTAGAGCTCCAAGAAAAGTTGCAGCATTTTCAAAACACAAAATAAAAATGTTTAAAATAATGATGCCATCGACATTCTTTGCGTTTACATATACACATAAATCTGTCATTAGTTTACTTTTAGTCGCTCTGTGTCTATATTCAAAAGAAAAATTCTTTTTCTCAAAATTACTGCTCGTGGCTAAATTATTGTAAAATTGGGCTGGATCATGCTATGAGCTTAGGTAAGATCAACTTCACAAACTGAACTTGTTTAGAACATTTATAGTTTGCCCATTGGTGACCTAGGGCCGCGCAGCGCCTTTTATACCCATATTATAGGGGGTCGCTCTCGCGCCCCCTATAATTAGACATTTTTATTACCATGTATACTATTCTAAACATTCTAAGTAGAATGAAATAGACAAAGTTTTGTACCCTATAAACGCCTATAGACAAGGTTTTGAGAAGCTAAGTACAGGCTTCTAGGCTGTAGAGCCTAGAATGGACCTCCAGGAAGCGGTTACCGACATCCTCCACCTTCAGACGGCAAAGTGGAACCAGCCCAACTATATAATATTTCACAATTTTTTCTAAGATATTTTTAAAACCAAGGTTGTAGCTTGGATTTATGATAGGAATTCACAGGGCAGCGAAAATTTGATAGAAAAATTGAAATTTTAGGTGTGAAATGAAAACTTCTCGACTTTCAGTTTGGAATATATAGGCGGATAACCGGATATCCATCCGTTAACGCAAAATAGGCGGATATCCGGATTTGAAAAAAATATCCGGTGCCCATCAGTAATTTTCAACAAAAAGAGCGCTTGTGGCAACGTTGGGGCTCCTACCCAACTTACAGGAAAAATTTATTTTGCTAATTGTTTTGCATCAGAAAACTAGACGCAAGCATAGTACAGTACAGTTAAGCACTGTACATAGGCAACATTTCAGTTCAATTTCAGCAAAATCAGATGATTTATTTTTAATTTCTCAACAACTCCAGCAATTGCCAAAAAATGGAGAATACTAAAATGGAAGACCCACAACATTATCTATATATATACCACCATCCACCAACCAACAAAATTTCTTTTGTTTAAAAGCAGGCACTTGCTTTTGCGACATCTCGTTGCATAGAAATGGTAGGTTGGAGATTGGATGAAGTTGGTTATATGAATGTCTGAGTTTGTAACTTTCTTTGTCTTATGTTAATGGTATATTTGTTTATTGAGTAAATCAATGTACCGTCCTGGTTGAAATGCTTTTGGAGTAAATCTTTCTTTCTTCTTCTTCTTCTGTGTATATTAGTGATGTGCGTAGCTCCGACGCAGCTCCGGAGCGGAGCTCCGATTTTACCCGGAGCAACCATTTTCAAACTTTGATACCTGTCTGTTGTTCATAAGTTGGATAGTGATGAAATATTGGAAGAGTTTTCAAGATTTCTTGCTGTAGTCTCACGAACAGTGAGTAGTGAGTAAGAATGAATTAGTGCTTGTATCATTTTTAATAATTTTTATACGTACTTTATCAAGATTGCTGTATGATTCGTTTCTGGAGACAATTTCTCCAGCTTGTCCAGATGATAAAAGTGAAAATTTAAATATAATTCCAAACTGCGACCTCTAACAATTGTTTCAATACTACCTACGTTTTTAATTGATCCATTAATCCATCAATTATTCCCTTTTCCGATAAAATCTATTCTTCTGCGTAAACTTTCAATGTCTACAAATGTTTTCTTTGATTCCACCTCACCCATATTTTCTAAGATTTTTCAGATATAATTTTTCCTTGTTCAAGTTAGTTTTAATATTACATACTTTTTAAAAGTTAAACAGTGGATAAAAGTAAATCTGGTCCACATTTGTTAAGTTTGCAATAATTAATTATGGATTTAAAAATTTAATTTTTGACGAAATGCTCGTAACGAATTTTATGGAGTCCTAATCTATAAAATTTAAACTTAGCAAATCTCGAAAAAGTGAGTCATTAGAACTAAACTTGTAGAAGAAGAACTAAATTAGAAGTAAACTAACATTGGCTTTTATGTAAACGCAACATGATGCATAATGAAACAGCCACAAGTTCTGTGAAAGTTGTCAAAGTCTGAACTTCAGATCAAAAATACAGGCTAGCAAACAGAACAAATGCGTATAGCAAAGAAATCACATTCTGAGCATAAAAATGTGAAGCGGTATATCGTAAACAGTGAGTGGACGTGCTTTTCATTGCAAAAACAATTTGCTTAGCTTAAAATAAAGTTTTTACAATTTTAACCTCCACAAACAGTCGGAGCTCCGGAGCTCCGGTGCTCCGACAGCCCGCTCCGGCCGGAGCTCCGGAGCGGGTAATTTGTTCAGGGCACATCACTAGTGTATATATACCTGTCTCTTCCATTCGACTACAGCAGCGGCCCCTCATAAAAAGTCTCTACAAATACAGTACCCTGCACGAGAAGGGTAACAGTTGGCGAAATCGTCAAGTTGGCGATACTTCTTGTGTGAATTACGACATTCGTGAACATTGGCGAAAAGGGCGAACAGGTTTACGAAAATCGTCAACTTGACGACTTCGTCAACTGTTACCCTTCTCGTGCAGGGTACTGTAAAAAACCAAAATCTAAAAATTTTATCGGAAACCGCAAAGAACGATTGCCTGGTGATGGGACGTTGTGTGCGATGTTTTTGTTCTATGCTGAGGCCACGGAAATAAATTATTGAGGATGGAGAGTACAAATTGCCCTGAGTTGGTTTTTCGACCCTAACTCTTGCTACAGTGGTCACAGAGCCATGCTTTTTATACCATTCGACGCAGAATCGCACGCTCATTCCAACGGTGGGTGTCCCAACGCGCCGCGACTTCTGCAGAAAAAGCTAGGTACCAGCAAACATGGAAGTCGTAGGTCAACATGTGCCAAAGACACACGCGCGCGGATGGCCGCGCCTAACGGCTCCATCGCCGCTAAAAAGGTGTTTAAAAGAAAGAGGAGGCTTTTCTGATTCAGGAGCTGTTGAAATTATTACAATCGGATGAAGGGTTAGTGAGATACGATCGTTTAAGTTTTTCACCTCAATTACTATTAGGAAGTGTTATGTAAAAAACCAAAATCTAAAAATTTTATCGGAAACCGCAAAGAACGATTGCCTGGTGATGGGACGTTGTGTGCGATGTTTTTGTTCTATGCTGAGGCCACGGAAATTAATTGAGGATGGAGAGTACAAATTGCCCTGAGTTGGTTTTTCGACCCTAACTCTTGCTACAGTGGTCACAGAGCCATGCTTTTTATACCATTCGACGCAGAATCGCACGCTCATTCCAACGGTGGGTGTCCCAACGCGCCGCGACTTCTGCAGAAAAAGCTAGGCACCAGCAAACATGGAAGTCGTAGGTCAACATGTGCCAAAGACACACGCGCGCGGATGGCCGCGCCTAACGGCTCCATCGCCGCTAAAAAGGTGTTTAAAAGAAAGAGGAGGCTTTTCTGATTCAGGAGCTGTTGAAATTATTACAATCGGATGAAGGGTTAGTGAGATACGATCGTTTAAGTTTTTCACCTCAATTACTATTAGGAAGTGTTACAGTACCCTGCACGAGAAAGGTATATAACAGTTGGCGAAATCGTCAAGTTGGCGATACTTCTTGTGTGAATTACGACATTCGTGAACATTGGCGAAAAGGGCGAGGTTTACGAAAATCGTCAACTTGACGACTTCGTCAACTGTTACCCTTCTCGTGCAGGGTACTGTATATGATGTCTGTTTGTGAATTACTATCAAGCAGTTAAAGAATAATTTAGGAAATTTATGTGCACCATACGTATATATATACCTCTTGTTTCTTCCGATGGCTCTTGACCTGACTGTCTGTATTTCAGCTTTGTGTGGCCAGGTAAATCCCGGCTTGAGTACTGCTTCGACAGTTTGCTCAGATCTCCTTCATTTTTGCCACTCCCTCCTTTTGCAGGTTCAAATGTAGGTCTAGCAGCGGTTGTCATATTATCAGCTAAACATGGAGAATTATTTGCTTTTCAAACCTTATATATACACTTAAATATGTATAATGTGTATAATATAAAATGTATATATATATTCTTAAATTTTTGAAAATTTTCAAACAAAACAAAATTTTCAAAATAAGTACCAAAACTTAGGGAAAATTTCGAAAATTCGCTTAACTATGCTAAAAATCGCTAAAAATATCTGGAAATTGAGAAAATTTGTTAATGTTTTTATACCTAAAAATCGATCTTACACCGACTCCATCCTCGAAAACTAAAATTCTTTTACCCTTCCCCTCAAATTGGTTTTTGGCGCCCTCTTCCCTTTTTAGCCAGACCTCCGCCCCTGGCTTATTTTTACCCCCACTCGGCAACGTCCCCTCTCCCTTAAAAGCCCCCCATAAATTCAGACCTCCTCCCCATAACCCAAAAATTGCAAAATTTCCCCATTTTTACCCCAAACTTTCAAAACGTTTTCCGGCTTCGCCGGAATTTTAACGAAATTTTCACTTAGCTTTAAAAGCACCTAACATTATATAGATCTTTTTAGCGAGTTTTGGCAAAACCATATCTTCGTGATTGTTCAATTCCTGTGTTTTGGGGTTGTCTCACAGAAGCGATTACTACAAAAGTTTGAAGCCGAAATTTGAAAAAAGCTCTTCGACAAGTTTTAGATTTTAATTTTAGTTATAGTTTTTAGTTTTAGTTTTAAAAAACAATCAATATGGCATCTATCTAAATCATAGTATCCCTGGATGGAACTTTGAGTCTAGGGGGTAAATCTTGGCCGACCTCCGAAATGTGATGGGGGTACCCCCCCAATCCCCCCCCCAGAATTCGGACCTCAGAAATTTCGAAAAATTGCCAAAAAATGCAAAATTTTCTGTAATTGAGCCCTTTTTTCATCAAAATAAGGCTTGTTCTTAACGTTTTAGGCGTTTTTGCACCGTTTTAAAGCGATTTTAGGTAAAAATTTTAGAAAAATTTTTTTAAAAATGACCATTTTTAAATTAAATTTAGCTAACTTTTTGCGTCCAAAAATCGTTGGGGGGGGTTCGGGGGGGTAGCCAAAAGTTGGGGTAAGGTAAGACAACTGGGGGGGGGGGGTCCGTTTGGTCTATAATTTTGGGGGGGAACCATAGTTTCCTTTGGGGGTCGGGTTGGGGGGGTTTCCCCCCCCCAAAATTTTTGACCAAATTTACTCCCCCCCAGATTTTTTGACTTACCCTCCCCCAACTTTTGGCTACCCCCCCCAACGATTTTTGGACCCAAAAAGTTAGCTAAATTTGGTCGAAAAATGGTCATTTTTTGAAAAATTTTTCTAAAATTTTGACCTAAAATCGTTTTAAAACGGTGCAAAAGCGACTAAAACGTTAAGAACAAGCCTTGTTATGATGAAAAAAGGGCTAAATTACACAAAAGTTTGCATTTTTTGGCCATTTTTCGAAATTTCTGAGGTCCGAATTCTGAGGGGGGGTTGGGGGGTACCCCCATCACATTTCGGAGGTCGGCCAAGATTTACCCCACCCCCCAGACCCAAAGTCCCAGGGAAACTATGGGGGGAAACCCCCCCCCAACCGCCCCCAAAGGAAACTATGTTCATTATTGCGTGAAATACACGTTTTCAAAAGTTTAATGGACTTTCTAACTCAATATTGAACTTATTTTGGAGTTAGAAACATGCTGGCAATCAAGTTTTCGAGTTTAAAGGCCCTGACTAATGTTAAAATTAGTTAATGGTTGGATGTTTTTTGGCATTAGCAGTGACTGAAAATGCTATTTTTGGCATAAAAATTGAAAAAATTTTTGGGGGGAGGTTTGGGGGGTCTTGGGAGAGGTTTGGGGGAGGTCTAAAAAGGGGGCCCGCCCCCATAGGTGTAACGGGGATTTGGGTTGGGGAGGCCCACCCACGACCCCCCCCCAAACCTCCCCCAAAAAAATATTTTTTTTATGCCAAAAATCGTATTTTCAGCCATTGCTAATGCCGAAAAACATGAAATCATTAAGTAATTTTAACATTAGACAGTGCTCTTAAACTCGAAAACTTGATTGCCAACATGTTTCTGAGTCCAGAATAAGGTCAATAATATTGAGTCTAGAAGTCCATAAAACCGTTATAAACGTGTATTTCTCGCGATAATAAACACGTTAAGCCGAAAACTTGGACTTTTTTGAAAAATTTTGGAAAATTTGCCCAATTTTGGCCGATTTTCGCGCCTTCGCACGACTACCCCCCCCCCCCCCCAGCTGGGGGGGGGGGCGGGGCGGGGGCAGTGGCGGATCCGGATCCTTTGCGATTTGGGCCCCCTCCTTTGACATTCCGGCCCCCCCTAGAAAAATTTTTCAGCTGTTTATATGCATATTTTGAGTGAAAATTAAGCATAATTTTAATAAATTTCACAAATTTTTCAAAAAATTTCGCCTGCGGCGCACTTATTCTTCTGTGCTGCTTTATTGCGTATATATATATATATACGTAGTTCTGTGACAGAACTTCTGTCTCTTAAAATGTCTTCTATTTTGTTTCCATTCCTGTTTTGTAAGTATATAATTGTACACAACGCCTTCATTTTATCTTATGACTATATATATACCGGCTTAATACGGGCATTTACAAATTTTGTTTTGCTTTCATAACGTATATATATATATATATATATATACAAGGCCGCACCCAGGGGGGGGGTTCAAGGGGTCTAGACCCCCCCCTTTTGGGATCACTAAATGGAAAATTTTTGCTATTTTTATGGCAAAAACAGCTATTTTTAAAAATTTTCGCGCCTTCGGGGAATTACAAATTAAGCAAGAGGGGGAAAAGAAAAAATTGGGCCCTAAAGGTATATATATATATATATATATATATATAAAAAATGATGGATTGATAATTGGCAGCTTCTAAAAGTGCTCTAGAATAAATTGTGTATATAAGTGAAAAATTCAGAAAAGCATCCGATTCCCGTTTTGGTTTTCCACTGATCGATTATACAACTCAATATCTCATTATAAGTCTCACTTAACTAATCTTTTATTCTTTTTAAACATTTGAATTGCTGAATTTTCCACGATTTCAAAAAATTCTTCAACTTCTGGGGGGCTCCCCCCCCAAACCCCCCTTTTGTACATTATCTTTCTTGCCCTTGTAACTTGTCCTATTTATTGTCACCATTCCCTGTATATACTATTTTACTGCAAGTTTTTCATTTCGTAAGTTACTATATGTTCATGTATATATCTCCATTTTATTTATTTAATCTTTTCAAAAGTTTGCATGACGGATTTTATTCAAATTTCAAAAAATTCTTCAACTGCTGGGGGGCTGCGCCCCCCAGACCCCCCGTGTACTTGTTGTGTAAATTCTCCATGCTTTGCTTCACTCACGGGATATAGTTGTTTTCAAATTGGCAAGTTAACTACCCTTTCCATACACAATTTTAATTTTCTTGTAAAAATATTTTGTTCCTGGAAAAAGAAATTTTTACCCCCCCCCTCCCGGAAAAATTTGGTTACCCCCCCGGAAAAATTTTTCAGCGGGCCCCCCCCTTTTCAAAATCCTGGATCCGCCACTGGGCGGGGGCCCCCAAAAATTTCTGGAAAAATGGCTGGGGGGGGTTACCCTCCCCCCCAATTACACCTATGCCCGCCCCCAAAATTTGGGGGGAGGGGGGGGAGGGGGGAGGGGGCCTCCCCCAACCCAAATCTTCGTTACACCTATGGGTACCCCCCCAACCCCCCCCAGAAATCGGACCTCAGAATCAGAAATTTCAAAAAATGGCCAAAAATGCAAAATTTTCTGTAATTTAGCCCTTTTTTCATCAAAATAAAGCTTGTTCTTAACGTTTTAGGCGTTTTCACACCGATTGAAAGCGATTTTAGGTCAAAATTTTAGAAACATTTTTCCAAAAATGGCCATTTTTCGGCCAGACTTAGCTAACTTTTTGGGTCCAAAAATCGCTGGGGGTGGGGGGGGGGTTCGGGGGGGTAGGCATAGGCGTAACCATAGTTTCCCTGGAACTTTGGGTCTGGGCATGGGCGCACCCAGGGGGGGGGGGGGGGTCCGACCCCCCCCGGAAATTTTTGGGGAGAAAGCAAAAATTTAACTATTTTTAGTGCATAAAATTAAAAACTATGAAAATTTTTCGCGCCTGCGGCGTTTTTCTATCTCGATTTTTATTAATTTTTATCGCGTCGGCGCTTTTCTATCTCGGTTTTTAAAGTTTTTCGCGCCTGCGGCGCTTTTCTATCTCGATTTTTATATTTTTTCTCGCCTGCGGCGCTTTTCTGTCTCGATTTTTAAAATTTTTATCGCCTCCGGCGCTTTTCTATCTGGATTTTTATATTTTTTCGCGTGCGGCGCTTTTCTATCTCGGTTTTTATATTTTTTCTCGCCTGCGGCGCTTTTCTATCTCGATTTTTAGAATTTTTCTCGGCTGCGGCGCTTTTCTATCTCGATTTTTATTTATTTTTATCGCGTGCGGCGCTTTTCTATCTCGGTTTTTATATTTTTTTTCTTGCCTGCGGCGCTTTTCTATCTCGATTTTTAAGAATTTTCTCAGCTGCGGCGCTTCTTTCATCTCGATTTTTATTTATTTTTATCGCGTGCGGCGCTTTTCTATCTCGGTTTTTAAAGTTTTTCGCGCCTGCGGCGCCTTTCTATCTCTGATTTTTATATTTTTTTCCTGCTGCGGCGCTTTTCAGTATCTGATTTTAAAATTTTTATCGCCTCCGGCGCTTTTTTCTCTGGATTTTTATATTTTTTCTCGCCTGCGGCGCTTTCCAGTCTCGATTTTTAAAATTTTATCGCCTCCGGCGCTTTTCTATCTCGGTTTTTATATTTTTTCTCGACTGCGGCGTGCTTTTCTGTCTCGATTTTTAAAATTTTTATCGCCTCCGGCGCTTTTCTATCTGGATTTTTATATTTTTTTCCGCCCGCGGCGTTTTCTTTATCTCGGCTTTAAATTTTTCTCCCGTATTCTAACTGAATTTTCAAAACTTTTCCGGCCTGCGGCGCCTTTCTATCGAATTTAAAAATTTTTTCTCGCCTGAGACGCTAATGTTTCATAACTTTTACAACGTTTTGGCGCCTCCGGCGCTTTTTTACCTCAATTTTTCAGCGCCTGCTTCTGTCATTTTTCGTCCATTTTACTGAACTTCCGCGCATACGGGACTATTCTATCTCGATTTTAACAAATTAAAATTTTAACAATGCGCCTGGCACAGCTTTTTTTTCAAATCTTTTCAAGCTTTCCAATACAAATTTTGCCATTATATATGTCACAGAATTTCTCAACTATTATTGAAATCTTTTTAAAGATTTTCATTACGGCTTTTTCAAAATTTCAAAAATTTTCTCAACTTCTGGGGGGCTCCGCCCGCCAGACCCCCCGCGTCGACTGGCAACTAGTCTTAAGGTGCTGGTATCGCTTTGTGTAAATTCGACCCTACAAGCTTCAATTCTTTATGAAAGTGGATGAAACTTTCCAAATACATTATTTTCGTGCTCTTTAACATTCTAGAATCAGTCCCGGATTTTTAAGTGTAAAGATAAAAGTTTTGGTTTTAGCCCTTATTCTCTCAGTACATAGTCGCTACACCGGATTGGTTGTTATGGCTAGAAAAGAGGGCAAACAAAATAAACATTTTTGCTTTTTTAGAACCTTTTTGAGCTACCTCTAGTGGTTAAGGCAGTATACGCAAAAAACGAGTTTTGGGGGTCAAAAAATGGCCATTTTTGACGAAATCCAGTTTTTTCAAAATTACTGCCAAATCTTACAGACAATTTCGGCTTATTTATACTCAATCGATACACCGTCCAATTGCGCTTTTTATCAATACCTATTCGCTGGAGTTCGTTGCTTTAAGTTAGGAATTCGCCGAAAAACCATTTTTGCAAAATTGCGATTATTTTGTTTTGAACATTGATTTCTCAAAACACTCCCCAATGGATTCGCGCGATTTTTTGGCTAAAAGTGAAAATTCGCCCTATTGCGGAGGGACATTTTTCTTGGTTTGAGCTAAAACTTCTCCAGTTGTGAGAAAACTGAATAGAAAGTTGCGAAATTTCGTGTCATCGCGCATTTGCCGGATTTCCTGAAGTACTGAGACACATTGAGCCAAATCCAAAAAAAAAATGTCCCTCGGCCCACATGTACTTCATATGCTTTGCAGAAAAAAATTTTGGCCGATTCTCGTTTTGAAAATCGATGTTCAAAAATTTTCGATTATATTCAGTCTGTCAGATGTCTGCATGTCGGAAGCTTTTTTGCTATTTTTTGCCAATTTTGCTAGTTTTGCAAAGCTTATAATCTGAGCAATACGTG
>JASAND010014707.1:0-98975 GCA_030248195.1 Trissonchulus latispiculum
TCCATGTTTCCGAACTGTGATTTGTAGGAATCAGAATTTTAAATTAGGTCTTTAAAAATTTTAATGAATTTTTGAAGTATATATATATATATTAAAATTTGAACTGACGCGAAATATTATATACTTAATTTTTTCTAACCATTAGCAGCAAAGGAAAAATTTAGGCATTTCTTAGCTCAGTAAAGCCTCCTGATTAATTTGGTATAGATTTTACCTAGGTTCGACCTTCTATGTGAGGTCCCAGGGTATTTTTACCGGGGGGGGGCGGGCCCCCCCCCCGAAAATGCCTCCCCCCCCGAAATCGCCCCCTCCCGGGATTTTTGCTTCCCCCAAGGGGATTTTTTGGAGGCCCAAATTTTTGGCAAAAATAGGCCAATTTTCAAAAAAATTTCCGACTTCGCCAGAGATTTTTTCGTAAAAATAGCTATTTTTAGCTTAAATCCTGGCATTTTTGAGAACTTTTAGCGTTTCACTGTGTAAAATACGCCAAAAAATTCCATTTTTGGTTCATTTTTGCAAAAAAATCTTCCCCCCCCCGTCTTAAAATTCCTCCCTCCCCGGGCAAGCCCCCCCCCCGGAAAAAATCCCTAAAAAATACCCTGGGTCCAACTCCAGCTGGCCAAAATCTGAGGTGGTGCCATTTCAAGCCAAATTTTCAAATTTCGCCAAAAACCGCTAATTTTTCACTAAAATAGGTCGGGTTTGGCTTTAAATACAATAAAACACGTTTTCTATGTGATAGGATGCTTAAACTGAAGAAATTCAGCAAATTTCCAAAATTTGCCTATGTTTACGTGTTAAACATACGAAATTTAGAAAAGTCAATTTTACATGATTTTTTGCAAAAGTATTGATATTTTATGAGTCAGATGATATACTAAAAATGACCCGCTCTTTCGAATGGTATAGTCAAAACCGTTCTGGCACGCTTGCAGCAACAAATTCGGCTGGGTTTTTTCCCGCCCATGGGTTTTTTCTGCATTGGGTTTTTTCCCATCGGTTTGGTCGAAAATTTCTCACCAACCGTAAGAGATAGAGAGACGTTTGATGGCTCATTTTGAAGCTCTTCGCAAGACCTCATGATAATTATCGTTAGATTTTCGATTTGTCGCTTAATAAAAAAGTTACAGCCAGAATTCGAAAATTTGGGTTTTTTTCCCGCCGCGCTATATACACGTAAATGCGTATAAATAACTACGTATATATAGCCATGAGGGGGAAAAACCCACATTTTCGGATTTTGGCTGGAACTTTTTTATTATAAGGGTTATCTGAGAACTTTATATACCATCGTACTTGGCGTACTTGTAGCTTTTTTTGAGATCTCAAGTGCCGTTGAAAATGCTGCATCAACTGGCCAGGTTTCATAAAGTTTAACACATAAACATAGGGCAATTTTTGAAAAATGCTAAAAATGATGTAATTTGATAAAACTTATTATTCTATCGTGTAGAGAATGGTATTTTACGTAGAATTGGCTGTTAAAATCCATAATTGTACCTGTATTGGGTCCTCCAGCTGCGAAATGACACTTTTAAGGTTTTTAGCCCCTAGCTAGCCAGGTAAGCAAAATTGTCCGAATCTGACCGCAAGGATGACGCAGCGTGCTCGATAGTACCGTGCTATATATAGTCTCTAATTGTTTCCGTGTTGAGTTGTTAAAAAATTTTTCAAAAAAATTTGGGTGGGTTTTTCCCCCAAAGTGTGTTTTCCCCCGCCACGTTTGGCACGTGACTAACGGTACAGCGGATCGGTCTAATTTTGGCTGTGTGCAAAGAGGAAGAGTTGCCATCATTGCAGATATTTGCAAAACTTTTCTAGCCCAACCCAGTCAAAAGTTACATCGGTCCAAACTTTTGGTAAATTTTTGGATGGTTGAACCAAAAAGTAGTTGTCATTTTCAAAATGTCATAAAATAAGCAGGAGTGAACCAAATTACTTGATCTTTGCATACATAGGTTAGAAAGAGTCGCGCTTCTTGCTGCTATGTTTTGGAGCTCATATCTCCAACCCATGACCCAGGAGGCGGGTGGGTTTTTCCCCCCCCCATAAAGGGGGTGGGTTTTTTTCACCCCATGGCTATATATATATTTCGCAGTTCCGCGGTTTTTTCTCAAAAAACAGCCGTTACGAATTTGGAGTTTAAAGGCTAGCTATTCCGCAGTATCAATGGAGAGAAATCCACACATTATTTCAAAATGGCTGGCATTTTTTAGGGTTTCGAAAGTGGGGGGGGGGGAGTAGGGGGCTTCCGAAAAGTGGGGGGGGGCGAGTCTAAGGTAAAATATGCCGAAATTTTTAGCGAAAAATTAGCATTTGAAGGTAAAAACGCAAAAAAACAGCTGTTTTTAAGCTTAAAATTAGCTTATAAGTCCATAAATGAGCAAAAAATTGAGAAATGTTTTGAAAATTTGACCTCAAAAATTTAATTTTTGACACTTTTGGGCGACCCCCAAAAAAGTGGGTGGGGCTTGCCGAAAAGTGGGGGGGGGCGAAAGTGGGGGGGGGCGGGGGACTCCGTAAAGTGGAGGGGGAACCGAAAGTGGAGGGGCCCCCCACAAAAAATGCCAGAAATTATACAATTACTTTTTATAAAAACCAATCGTTCACATTTAGTCAACCTGGGAACCTAACAAAACTCATTTATATACATCGAATATAGTCAAGCGGGAAAAAAGAACCCACTTTTTCGATTTTTGGACAGAACTTTTTATTCATTTGAGATATCGAAATACTAATTATATATATAGGCAGCTAGGCCTAGTCGTAAGCTTTCTTATGAGCTATAGAACGCCTTCCTAGTGCCGTTATTGAGAAATAATGTCCCAAACTGGCGGGAAAAAGAACCCACGGCGGGAAAATAAAACCCATATACGGAAAAAATAACCCACCCTAAAAATTTTGTTGGAACGCTGCCAAGAGTATTTCTAACTGTTCCAAATGAAAGAGCGGGTTGTTTTTAGTATAACTGCATCAAAATATATTAGTTTCTGCTGAAAAAATTCAGGTCATAGTATCTTTTGAAAATTTCGTGTGTCTAACACATATATAAACATAGACAAATTTTGGAAAGTTTTAAAAATTGTTTATTTTCGGTAGTTTAAGCATCCTATTGTGTAGAAAACGTGTTTTTCTTGTATTTAGAGCCAAACTAGACCCATTTTAAAGCAAAAACAAGCAATTTGGCATGAATGGGTTGCCGCTGTCATTTTTCCTCTTATAAACGGGATAAGTCAATTATCCTACGATATTACTCCTTGTCCCTATGACAAATTTTTATATATTCAAAGAGAGCTTTCAAATGATATCCATATTGTGGAGTTTCGACAACTTTTAATTTTGACCCATTTCGACTGGTTTCGGCCTTTTTTGACCCCTTTCATGCCCCGTAACTCATTTTCTGTACATTTTGGTGCTTTGGCCCTATTGCAACTTTTTATCTTCTCAACGAGTGCTTTCGAATGATACCGGTATCGACCGGATCCGACAATTTTCAATTTTGACACATTTTGGCCGTTTTTGGCCATTTTTTACCATATTTCGCCTCATAACTCAAAATGAGTGCATTTTCAGGCCTTGACCCTATTACAACTTTTTCTTTACTCGTCGAGAGCTTTCGAATGATACCAAAATTAGCTCATTTGGACAACTTTTTTATTTTACTTATTTTTACTCACGGGGGTGCTCCGGGAGCACCTCTGCCCCCCCGGGGCTCCCCCCGCTTCCGGGAGCAGTACAAGTCAAGACCTTCAAAATGAGGTATCAACCACCTCTCTACCCCTATCCAATCTCGAGATAGAGGGGGGGGACAAGAATCCGGAGAATAATAATAATAAATAATAATAATAAATAATAAATAACGGACATACCCAAGTTAAAGGGTTGCCTTTTTGTTGAAAAAGCGGCAACCCAATAAGTATTTTTGGCTAAAATTGACATTTTGGCTTGAAATGGCACCATGTCCGATTTCGAACCCCTGGAGCACCCACAAGAGAACAAACCCAGGTAAAACCTGTACCAGTTTAATCTAACAGCTCTATTGAACGAAAGTACGTATTAGTTTGACCTTTCCTGCTAATGCTTAGAAAAATATTCAATTTTGAAAAGTGGGTTTTTTATTCCCGCATATGGGTTCTTTTTTCCCGCCAACTCTAAGTCACCCCCAGGTCGCACCGGAGAGGTCAGTGCAGCGCGGCATATATCATCATGAAGCGCAACACATGCCCTACATACACGTATAATCCGTTTTGGTCTAGCTCATTTCAGCAGTTCAGGGCAGCCCGACAAAGATTGCCTAATTTCGACACTTGGTCGGACCCCAACTTCCTAAAAATTCAAAGTTCCAAAAAAACCGCAAGGGAGCAGCGGCGGCTACGATAACAAATGTCCTAGGCCAGTTTTGAACGCTCTTCAAGATAGGCTATTAAGATCCTATATAACTCGTATAACTTGGTCACACTGAGGGTGGGTTGTTTTTTCCCGCATTTGCTGTTGGGTTGTTTTTTCCCGCTTGACTATATATAAATACACTAATATATATATACCATTTATGTATATACTTTTGATAGGTTAAAGTAAATTTGATTTAAATAATTGGTAAGAAAAATTTTCTTGGCGGCCGGGAAAAATCCTTATTTCTTGTTAGAAGGTAACAGATTTTTCAATAATCCGCAATTTTTAGCGAGTTTTAGTACACTTCAATGAATTTTACCAATTTTTCGCTATACACACACACCTTGGTAGTTTTTGGATACATCTCCAGAATATATATATACAATGCATATATATATATATATATATATATATATATATATATACGTATGCATATGCAGTGGCGCACATAGGAAATTTTTTCAGGGGGGGCGGACCTAAAAAAATTTGGGGGATCTGGGGCACAATTTTTGCAAACAAGGTTTAAAATTCAAAAATAAGCGACATTAAATAAAAATAAAATAAATTTCGCGCCTAACAGGGGTGCACCCAGGATTTTGAAGAGGGGCAGGTCGAGCATTAAATTTTTTTGCTTCCGCCAGATGGACAAGATTTCGAAATTGCCGTTCATCCACGCGGAAGTTGAGAAAATTTTAAAATTATTAAAAAATCCGCAATGGAAACCTTTAAAAAGATTTATATATATGTTATAACATATATTTATATGTTAAAAAAAGTTGCTATTGAAAGGTTTAAAACGCTGAAATAAGGGTAGATTAACCAAAAATGAACTGGATTTCGCGCCGTAGGCGCGAAAACTTTTGGAATATTTTGTCCGCGCTACGCGCGGACACTAAAATTTTTTTTACGGTATTCGCTATCATTAAATTTATAATCAAATCTTGGAATCATTTACGAAACATTAATATTTTCTATAAGAAAACTTCATTCAAAGTTGAAAACAAACAAACAATGCAAAACAATTTGTAAATTAAAATAACTGATTTTGACTGAGAACCCAACTTTTCGTCAACATAAAAAATTTCAGTTGCCCCTATCCCATTTCCCTCCCCAAATCGGTTGGCAAGCAAGTCCTCTCTTGTTTGACTAAGAGACACCCCCACACCCTCCTTAAATTTATTCCAATCACCAACCCCCACTTTCACTTTTATTTTGATATTACATCGAAATGCTAGAAAGCATATAGAAAAAAATTAGAAAAAATTATATATTTTTCGAATTATTTTCTAACTGGAAAACAATTAGAAAACAATAGGAAAAAATGTCTAAATTCTTTTCTAATTGTTTTCTTATTTGGAAAATTATATGAAAACAATTAGAAAACATTTGGAAAAAATATTAACTATATTTTCCCATTGTTTTCTATTTTAGAAAACTAGTAGAAAGTATATAATTTGAAAACAATTAGAAAAAATTTGTCAACTGCAGAAAACAATTAGAAAACAATTGGAAAAAATTCTATTTTTTCCAATTGTTTTCTGGAAAAGGGCTTCGTGTGCCCCCCACCCCCCACCCCCCCTAACACACCTATGCCTATGGTGAGGGGTGGGGTCCCCCCCACCCCACCATAGGTGTACCAACCAGGCTACAGTTTACCCCCTGTGAGACCCTCCCCCCACGGAGAGGCCAAACCCCCCTCCCCCCCCCTACCCGACCTCAACTACTCCCCCCCAAGCCGAGCTCAAACCCCCTCCCCCCCCTAAACTTGGGTCCAAACCAAGTAAAAAATGCAAAATTTTTGAAATTTTTTTGCAACTTCTGAAAATTTTTGAAAAAAATTAGAAAAATAGGCTATAAATCATCTATAAACAGCTAAAGATGGTTATTTATAGCAATTAAAAGGTAATATACGCAATTATAAACCACAATCTGGGCTAATTCAGGCATATTTTGGTACAAATTTGTCAATTTTCAAGCCCTATTTTCGCATACGAAATCTATTGACAGAAGCTTTTGAGTACGTTTAATGTACTGTACATCGAAAAAGGAGCATTTTTAGCTAAAAAAACTTGGGTACAGTTTAGGGGGGGGGTCCTCCACTCCTCCCCCCCCCAAATTTCGGATTTGGGTGGGGTCCCCCGAGCCAAATTTGGACCTTCTACTCCCCCCCCAAACCAAACAGGTGGTACACTTATGCACCCCACCTCCCCCCTTACCCTAGCCCTAACACACCTATGCCGACATAGGTCCAAAATAAGGTCAACTATAAGTCAGAAAATCCATAAAACAGTTAAAAACGCACATACACTGCTCGCAATAATAGGCCTGATAAAAATATCCCAAACCAAGCACTTTAAGCCAAAAATCTGAACATTTTTGAAAATTTTTCCCTAAAAATACCCAAATTCTGGCCAATTCTCGAGTCTCCGGCAGTCCGGCGCGATTGCCTCCCCCCAAAAATGTCGGAGGGGGTGCAAAATGGCTGGGGGAGGGCTACCCCATAGAATTGTAACGGAGATAGGTTGGCCAACACACGCTTCCTTCTAGTGCAGCAATTCCTGTTGAACGTTAATATCATAATTTCCTTGGGGGGGGGGGGGGGGGGGGGGGGGGGGGTATCCCCCCCAAAATTTTTGACCAAATTTACCCCCCCCCCAGATTTTTTGACTTACCCTCCCCCAACTTTTGGCTACCCCCCCCGAACCCCCCGCCCCGACCATAGGTGTACCTGGGGGGGGGGGGGGTGGGGGGGGGGGAACCCCTCCCCCCAAATGGAAAAGTGCCGACCCCACCCTCGAAATTTTGGAGGCAGACCCCACCCCCAAATGGCCGAATCCCAGACCCCACCCACCCAAATTTGCCAGACACCACCCTTAAAATTTTGAAAATTTTTCCTCAAAATTAGTAAAAATTCGAAATTTTTTAAAAAATTAGAAATTTGTGCAAAAAAATTCAAGTTTTTTCGAACAAATGAGCAGAAATGAAGAAATATTGTTGATTTTTTTTAGCAAATTTGCGAATTTTTTCTAAATTTTTGGCCAAAAAATTTTTAACCCCCCCCAAATTCGATTTTTCCGGACCCCACCCCACCTCAAAACGGCTGACCCCACCCACCCTAATTTCGGCTACCCCCTCCCCCAACGTTTTCTCAAGGTACACCTATGCCCCCAACGATTTTTGGACCCAAAAAGTTGGCTAAATTTGGTCGAAATTTGTTCATTTTTTGAAAAATTTTTATAAAATTTTGACCTAAAATCGCTTTAAAACGGTGCAAAAGCGCCTAAAACGTTAAGAACAAGCCTTATTTTGATGAAAAAAGGGCTAAATTACAGAAAATTTTGCATTTTTTGGCCATTTTTCGAAATTTCTGAGGTCCGAATTCTGGGGGGGGGGGGTTGGGGGGGGTACCCCCCATCACATTTCGGAGGTCGGCCAAGATTTACCCCCCCCCCAGGGTTGGGCGAGACCGAGATTTCACCGAGACCGAGACCGAGAACGAGACCAGGGTACCGAGACCGAGACCGAGACCGAGACTGGCCAAGTCTCGGCTTTTGGGCGAGACCGAGACCGAGACCGAGACCAGCAATTTTAACCTTAAACTTAATTTTTTCCATTTTTAAGGCTTAGGCCCAGTATATGGGGCTTTAACACATAAACATACGATTCCCGCACCTCGTCAGTTAATTTTTGTTACATTAATTTAGAAATTTCGCTAAAATTTGTTGTTTTCAAAAAATTTCCGGTCTCGGTCCGAGACCGAGACTTTTGGGTGAGCGAGACCGAGACCGAGACCGAGACCGAGACTGGTCAAGTCTCGGCTTTTGGGCGAGACCGACACCGAGACCGAGACCGAGACTCCCAACCCTGCCCCCCCCCAGACCCAAAGTTCCAGGGAAACTAAGGTTAATATACTCCACCTACCGTACCCCACCCCAACCCAAACCCTAGTCACTTGCAGAATATACTGGTTTAAAATAAAATGGGATTAATAAAACTGATTGCTCGAAACTAGATTTAATTATTTCGAACTTACGAATACTTTGGTTGGGAAATTTATGGTTTTTAGTAAAACAAGCTTTTTCTGCAAAAATGGACGAGGTGCTAGGATGACGGCTCTGGCTTCTACTAACGAGTTCGCACTTGCCGCCCAGCGAAAGTGGGATGACTCGAGCGTAAAAACTGAAGACTGACTGAGGTGGTGGATGCGATCTCTGATGTTTAAATTTTCCAATTTCTGCAGATTTCTTTTTTCTAGCACTGTGCAGACAATTCACAGGAAATGTATGTGCTGAAATTTGTATAAGCATTATATTCCATATGCTGAATTATTTCAGAGTTTATTTACGATTTTGCTTACAATCGGTTCATCCCCGACCGGCAAAAAGAGTGGTTGAGGGGAGTGTGGACTTTCCTGGGGGGGGTCTACATTTGGCAGCAGATGGTTGTTTGAAGCATTTTTCGTAAATTTTGGCTTAGAATTGATTTTAAACTGTGTCAAAACACCTAAAACGTTAAAGACAACCCTTATTTTGAAGGTTAAGGGGTTACAATTCAAAAGATTCGCTGTTTTGGCATTTTTCGAATTTCAGAGGCCCAGATTCTAGGAGGGGGGGAGGGGTGGGGGGAAATTTGACCGCAAGTTTTTGGAATAATTTGTCTCAAATTTTGGTTTAATATCGCTTTAAAATCATGGATGTGTTACTTCCCCCCCCCCCCCAACCAAAGACAAATTTTGGCGACCTCCCCCCCCCCGTGCTCAGGAAGACGAGGCGAGTCGCTTGGTTTGAAATTTTTCCACTTTTAAATATTTTGTTTGTTGCCCCAGCTTACGCCTACGGAACCCCTTTTCCTCCTTCTGAATCGTTCCCCCCTGCCTGTCATAGACGACCATTATTAATGACACCACTGCCCGTGCCGAGCCCATTCCCCTTGGCCTTCGTCGATTTTTTGACTGAATTTGACTTAATTTTGAATCTGGTCCCGTGCTCCTACAGGTCCCCTAGTTTTCTATAATCTCTATTCTGTGGTGTTTTAGAAAATCATTAATCTTTAATTTTAACAGAAGCTCTGCGTGTCCGTTAAAACTATTCGTCTCTCTTCAAATGACTGATATCAACCTCCAGTCTCAGGACAACAGCGATGTGTCCGAAGAAGAAGATCCTTACGGTATATATATATATATATATATATATATATATATATATATATATATATATATATATATATATATATATATATATATATATATATGTTTGGACCTTCTAAGGATGAGAGCACAAACGTCTCTGGGTTTTACTGCTACAACTAAACTCGAAAGTGCTCTAAAAGTTTTAGTTTTTAACTTAAGATTCCGGCGAGGCCAAAAACATTTTGACCAAAAATCCTTTTCCAAGCATTTTCTGAGCACCCTATGTATATTGAGTGAGGAAAAGCCAAAAAAATTGGGGTGGGGCGCCCAACCCCCACCCACCCTCACTAAAGAAAAGACAGAGTCTGTTGCTTTTCCCAAAAAATCCAAAAGCTTTTCTTCGATTTGGCTGAGAAACTGCTTTTCGAGATATATCCATAGCTGATTTCGGTTAAAAATGTTTTGTCTCCCGCTTAGTAGTCCTACTACTCTATACACCATTTCTCATCAGAAGCATTATAAAGTACGATTGATTGTTGTGAATGTTTATTTTCTGTACGCATATATAACTGTTTGCGTTAACAGGTTTAGAGCAAACGTCTTTAGCTTAACCTTAACTTGTCTATGCAATATAATATGCATGTATATACGTATAGCCATGAGGGGGAAAATTCACCCCCTTTTTGGAGGGAAAAACCCACCCCCTTTTTGGAGGGAAAAACCCACCCCCTTTTTTGGGGGAAAAACCCACCCGCCTCCTGGACCAAGGGTTGGAGCTATGAGCTATGAGAGCGACTTTCTTACCTACGTGTGCAGAGAACAGGTCATTTGGTTCACTCCTGCTCATTTTATGACAATGACAAATGGCACCTACTTTCTGGTCCAACCATGCCAAAATTGGACCGATGTATAGCCATGGGGTGAAAAAAACCCACCCCCTTTTTGGGGGGAAAAACCCACCCGCCTCCTGGGTCATGGGTTGGAGATATGAGCTCCAAAACATAGCAGCAAGAAGCGCGACTCTTTCTAACCTATGTATGCAAAGATCAAGTCATTTGGTTCACTCCTGTTTATTTTATGACATTTTGAAAATGACAACTACTTTTTGGTTCAACCATCCAAAAATTTACCAAAAGTTTGGACCGATGTAACTTTTGACTGGGTTGGGCTAGAAAAGTTTTGCAAATATCTGCAATGATGGCAACTCTCCCTCTTTGCACACAGCCAAAATTAGACCGATCCGCTGAACCGTTAGTCTGGCACATTGCCAAACGTGGCGGGGAAAAAAACCCCATTGGGGGGAAGAAACCCACCCAAATTTTTTTGAAAAATTTTTTAACAACTGAACACGGAAACAATTAGAGACTATAGCACGGTACTATCGAGCACGCTGCGTCATCCTATGCGGTCAGATTCGGACAATTTTGCTTACCTGGCTAGCTAGGGGCTAAAAACCTTAAAAGTGCCATTTCGCAGCTGGAGGACCCAATACAAGTACAATTGTGGATTTTAACAGCCAATTCTACGTAAAAAACCATTCTCTACACGATAGAATAATAAGTTTTATCAAATTACATCATTTTTAGCATTTTTCAAAAATTGCCCTATGTTTATGTGTTAAACCTTATGAAACCTGGCCAGTTGATGCAGCATTTTCAACGGCACATGAGATCTCAAAAAAGCTACTTAGATCGGGTTTTTTGGTTCATACTAACTAAAAAAGGGTTGAATTTTACACTGGAAGTGTCAGAATTGCGATAGAACAATTTTTAAGACCTGTGAGGGGTGGGTTTATTTTCCCCCCATTTGGGTTTTTCCCCCCATTGGGTTTTTCCCCCCGCTACTTTTTGCATTATACCGGCCTAACGGTACAACCTAGAGAAGTGCAAATGTAAATTTTGTGGGGAGGAACTGACTTAATGACTGTTGTTACGCTTGATTAACTTTAGATTGGCATCCTACTAAGCAGGCTGAGGAAATTTTACAGAAGAAAATTGGGAGAGGTCATGCCGTAATGATCTTTGTATTTCTCTCCCCATAAATTTTACTTCTTTAATATTAAGAGCTTGGAAAACTCACAAAGTTCAGAAATAAAGTATTTTAATCTTCAACTGCCTTCATGGCAAACAAATCAAAAATTAATGTATCTGTTGCGGTTTCCCCCCCCCAGCCCTAACTTTTGATTTCTTTGACCAATAACTTTGAAATTTGTGTGTGTGCATACTGGAGGCTGCTGAATTCAAAAATTAAAAAATTTTTACATTTTTAAAATTTTTAAAAAATTTTAAATTTTTGTTTGGCAAGGGGGGACCAAGGGGAACCAAAAAAATTTTTGAAAAAAATTTTACTGAAAACGTGCATACAGGGGTTTTCTGGGGCGCTGAGCACGAATCTGAAATCCGTTTTTCCATTCAGCTTTTCGTTAGCTCAGTATAAGCTAAAGTTGTAAGCTTAACATGTAAGCTTATACTGAGCTAACGAAAAGCTGAATCGAAAAACGGATTTCAGATTCGTGCTCAGCGCCCCAGAAAACCCCTGTATGCCAGTTTTCAGCAAAATTTTTTTCAAAAAATTTTTTGGTTCCCCTTGGTCCCCCCCTTACCAAACAAAAATTTAAAATTTCTTAAAATTTTTTAAAATTTTAAAATTTTTTAATTTTTGAATTCAGCAGCCTCCAGTATGCACCCACATCAAATTTCAAAGTTATTGGTCAAAGAAATCAAAACTTAGGCCTGGGGGGGGAAAGCGCAAAAGATCCAAATTAATTTTATGCTTAAAATTGATTGAGATGTAGAATTGAATTTACACTAAAAAAAATTTCACGATTTTCATTTCTGAAACACCTGGACCAAATTTTGGAAAAAATTGTAGGTCGTACTTTGTAATTAGAAATACTTTAAAATTCTTTTAAAACGCAGTTAAATTGAAATTAGATTTTCATGAAGGTAAAAGTAATTTTTGGAACCCCGTAAATTTTAAACCGTTATCTTTCAAAATAATTTTAAACTGTTTCCGATGTGTTTCCGAACTGTTTCCAAACTGTTTCCGATTTAAACTGTTTCCAAAATCCTTTTTGATTGCCATGAAAGAAGTTGAAGATTAAAATACATTACATATTTCTGAACTTTGTGAGTTTTTCAAGCTCCTAATATTAAACAAGTAAAATTTATGGGGGGAGAAATACAAAGGTCATTACGGCATGACCTCTCCCCATTTCCTTCTGTGAAATTTCTTAGCCTGCATAGTAGGGTGCCACTTTAAAGTTAATCAAGCGTAACAAGAGTCATTAAGACAGTTCCTCCCCACAAAATTTACAAAAGCCAAAAGTTCCAGCCAAAATCCGAAAATGTGGGTTTTTCCCCCCATGGCTATATGTGTGTACGTTATGTATACACTCGGATTCGTTTCCTTGTTCCCTCCAATTGTGCTGTAATTATTTTTCATTTTTAGGAGTGGACTGGGACTACCCGGAACTGAGCAGCCCAGAGGGGGCAACGGCGGGCGCGGCCAGCGGGGACGGACTGCCTGCCTGTTCCGGCTCCGGCGGCTCCTACAACTCCTCCTCCTGTACCTCCTGTTCCAGGTCCGGTCGCCGGGATGCTGATCTGTCTTCCGTTGAGCGTGATCCGGAGCAGTTTGACTATGAGTGTCTGGAGATGGTGGAGGTGGAACGCTTTCTAAACGAGCAGGTGGCAGCGCTCTGTGAAAAGGTTCAGGTAAATCTTTTCAGATGGCAATGTGCCAGTTTGTTGTGTTTTGACCAGCCTTACGGGGCTCGCTTCCTGGCTTAGACGTTGCACCTTGGGGTGATGATCATCACATTGTGATGTCTAATGCAGCAAACAACAACAAATCAATATTTGGCATGCATGAACAGGGGAAGTCCCTGGTATTGATAAAAGCTTACAATCAGGTTTTTCGTCTTTAAAACTAACGACACACCTTTTTTTAGACTTGTAGGATCCAACATTTAATGCGAGTGTAAACAAATCGCTGTACCAGCTGTTGCGACTGCATGATTAATTTCTTTGTTTAGGTTTGTCCTTCTCTGGCCAAGGTCCTTCTGCATCATCATAACTGGAAAGCTGTCGATATTGAGACCAAGTACGTGGTCTGTTATGATGGATTTTCTGTCTAGGTCACAAACACTATCGGTTTATTTTTGGTAATTTTTAGACAAATTTTTTCAGAGGTGGGAGAGTGCTCATAATGGGAATATCCTTTCTTGTAATAGATTTTGAGGTTTCTTTACCATTAGGAAATCTCCAAGCATCGCTACAATGCCCAGAAAATGCCTAATTTTAAGGAGTTTGGTTACAAATTTCAAAACCTTTCCTGCCTTGCCAGCAAAAGTTTGGTCTGGAACCGTTTATTTTCGTAGGAAGACTTAGTTTTTGAGCTAATTTAAGCTTAGTTATAGCAGTATATTTGTGAAAACAAGCTATTTGTTTAATGTATTTTGAGCATTTTTAGGCCGTTTGGTCCCCCGCTCCTCCACGTTTGGTGTTACTCTACTAATCTTGAAATGAATTTTCAGTCAGCCTTCTGTGCATATGTAGTTGAGAACTTTGCGAGAATATTAGTTTATTTAATTTAATAGATAGAGGCACTTTTTTAAAATGTTATTTAAATGTTTTAAATATATTTTGGTTTGGATGTCTTGAAATTTGAATTCTTTCTTCTGGTTGTATCTTTTTGTTTTTATGCATTTCGTGCATTTTTTATTGGTTTCAAGGTATAAGGAAGATCCGGACCGATTTCTTGTCACCACACGAGTGAAGCCAGAGAATCGCTTAGTTAAGGTATCAACTGTAATTTGGTTTCAGTTTTTTAGTTAAATTTACGTCATTTTGAAGAATTTTTATTAAACATTTTCAGAAGTTTGGGCGTCCAAACCTTTAGAAAATCAAGTGGTCGGGGGAACTTTGGGCTTCGCCCGAGATTATTTGTCTATAATTTGTGAAAAATTTGTCGGTCGTTGAATAATTATACTAGTGCTGATGGGCACCGGATATTTTTTCATATCCTGGTGGCCGCGTATTTTGCATTAAGGGGGGGGGTCGCCAGGTACCAAATTTTATAGTCACCGATTTCGTTCATTTTTGGGTATTATATACCCCCATATGTGCCCAAAAACAAGACAAATTTTTAGAGTCCAGTGTCAATCCAGTCTAGAGATATTGCAGTTCAAATCCATACAATTTAGTATTTACGTTAGTATGCCTCGCTGAGGGCTTCGAAGTCGCGTACAAGTGGGGTGACAAGAGACTGTGGCATGACAAATACATCAATTTAAAGCCTATACCTGTAAGTGTTTATTACCGCATAAATTGCAGTGACAAGCCAAGCAACGAGCGAGACAGGGCGTTTGGACGATTTGGTAAAGCTTATTCCGGGTCTCATTTGCTTCAAACTTTAACTCCCTCTAACTTTCTCATACTGCATTGTAGAGACTTGGTGCAAGAAGATAAAATGTTCAGGACATCGAGAGCTTCAATTTGATATAAAATATGGCTATATTTGAAAAAGTTGAAAATTTGACATTTTTTGCCCATAGGTGTCCGCCATGCTATCGTAGTATGTCGCCAGAGATAAACACAGGCTATTGGCATGAAACTTTACATACAGGTAGGTTTTATGCCAGCCTATTAGCATGCCAAATTTAATTGAGATACCTTAAGATTTGACTGACTTATGAAGCAGCAAACATGAAATTATCGAAAAATGACGATTTTTGAAGAAAAATGAAATTTCTGCTACCAAAACTGTGAGCTACTGTAAAGCCCTAATAGGGATTGATTATATGCAAAATAAAGCTCTAGCAGTATACTGTGCTAATATCTAAAGACAAAACGTTCAATGACCTACACATTTGCAGAGCGATTTTGAGCAAAAACCGCTTTTCCCGAACTTTGAAAATTCGTATAAAATCAGCGGCCCTACAGGAAATAACGTCGTTTAGATATTAGCACTCTACCTAGTCCAAATTAGGTTTTACAGCGAGTTGTAGCCGATTTTCTCTTACACAGCGCTCAAACTTTTGGTAGCAGAAAAATTTTCCTAACTTTTTCATTTTCCTATGTTTAACACATGTCGGGGTCACCTTTGGAGGGCTATTGTGAATGATAGGAAAAGTTTTGCAACAAACGCACTTGTCTTGTTTTGGGGACCCTGAGGACTACAAAATATGTGAAAATGAGAAAAATCGGAGATGGTCGAAAAATCGCGACCCCCCCCCTTAACGGATATCTGGTTATCCGCCTATTCCAAACTTAACTTCAAGAAAATTTTTCGATTTTGCAGTTAAATTTTCACTTTTTCTGTCAATTTCTTTCGGCAGGCTATGAATGTCTATCATGCAACCAAGCTGCAACAATGGTTTCAATACTATTTTCTGAGGTATTTTTGAAAACTATTTTTAAATTTTTGTCACAAAATTGCTAATTTTTTATTACTTTGACTGAAATGTACACGGATATTCGGATATTTTTCTCAAATCGGATATTATCCGCGATATAAAAATTATTCGGATATCCAGTGCCCATCACTAATTGTTACTGTGCAGAAATGCCTTACCGGATGACAAACAAAACCTACCTACATAGTCTGACTTATATTTTGGCATTTTTTGTGGTGAAGAAGCGTGATGAGGGATCACTCAAAATGGAGAGGCAATTTTAGATACTTTTTGCGAATGTTTAAGTATTTATGTGTAAAACTGCCAAAAAAGTGCTAAACCGTGGCTAATTATAGGTGTTTTCAAGTTAACGTAGCGATGTTTTGTTTAAAACTCCGGCGAAGTCAGAACAGTTTTTGAAAAGTTTTTGAGTAAGATAGAGTTATGGAGGGCGGAAGGTCGGGATCTATTGGGTAGGCTTTCATGCGTCCTAAGTCAGACAGTGTTCCCTTACAATAATCAGGTGTGTGTCTAGGATTTTGAAAAAAGGGTGCGTACCTATTTTTTCCAAAAAACAGCTAATGATTTCAAAAAAAATTCGAAAACTGGAGGAGGGGAAGCGGACTCCCATTACCCCCCCGCCCTGGTTACGTCCCTGAATATGATATTAACACTGTATACAGTACATTTCATGAAATCGAGGACTGGTTTCGTAATTTCCAAATTGGCGAAAACAGCAAAATATCGCGAAGTATTAGCGATTTTCGCCGAAGTTGGCAAAAACTCCGAACAAAGTTGGCGAGAAAAACAAGAATTTTCGCCAATTAAACAAGACTTTTCGCCAATTTTGGCGAAAATTTCCGTCACTTCGCGATATTTCGCCAATTTGGAAATTACGCCACCAGTCCTGGATTTCATGAAATGTACTGTTCTGTATTGTATTTGTACTGTAGAGAGTGCCCACTGCAAAGGAGGGCGAGTCGTCTACCTCCACTGGGAACACGACCTGTTGCTCTGTTTGCACGGCGCCTGTCCCACCCTCCGCCCTGTCCCATCTGGACTGTGGACATGACTTCTGTGTAGGCTGTTGGACTACACATCTGAGCACTCAGCTACGTCAGGGCATTTCTACAGGTTTATATATATATATACTATACTGCTGTCTATTATGTACCTGGGCTTATTCTAGGGGTTTTTTCCTTGGGGCCCCCAAAGTCGGCACCAGAAGGGGGGGCGAAAATGTTTTCAAGTATGCTAAAAATAGCGCTGCTTTTCTAGCATGTATTGTAAAAGCAGATTTTTATCACAAAAGCTAAAAATAGCGCTACTTTTCTAGCATGTATTGTAAAAGCAGATTTTTATCACAAAAATAAGCAGAGCAGTGTCCAAAATGGCAAAATTTGGTACCAAATTGGCACCCACTTTGGGGGGGAGGGTGTGAAGGTTATGGGGAGCCCCCCCCCCTCCAGTTGAATAAGCCTAACGTGCCTTCGGACGTACGTGTATAGATTATTGTGTTTTTTGGGAATGATCGTAGACGACGATGTTCAGGGTATTTTTTGAGTTTTTTTTGGGGGGGGGGGCTTCCCGCGGGGCTCCCGAGCCCTGGGGGATTTTTTGCAAAAATGAGCTAAAATTGGTATGATTAGCGTATTTTACACGTAGAAAGGCAAAAAGTTCTCAAAAATGAGAGGATTTAAGCTAAAAATAGTCATTTTTACGAAACATCTCCGGCGAAGTCGGAAAATGTTTGAAAATTTGCCTACTTTTGGCAAAAATTTGGGCCTCCACAAAAGGGGGGGGGGGCGATTTCG
Organism: Trissonchulus latispiculum; assembly: GCA_030248195.1. NCBI lineage: Eukaryota > Metazoa > Nematoda > Enoplea > Enoplida > Ironidae > Trissonchulus > Trissonchulus latispiculum. The sequence goes on from JASAND010014707.1 coordinate 17,732, forward strand.
GTGGTAAAAAAAGGTAAAGGTTTACTTGACTTACTTACTTGACTTATGGGCCCAGACGATTTCCGTCCATGAAAGCCGCCGATCCGTTGACACATCTTCTCCAAGACGAACGATCTTGTGCGGTCAGGTACCAATCCCGTAGACCAAGCTTCCGCACGTCCTCTAGAGCTACATCCGACCATTCCTTCCTCGGTCTTCCAGGTCTTCTCACTGCCCGGGGATCATCAGAGGTCCACCCAAATAGTACCCGTTTACGGGTCCTGCTGTCAGCCTGTCTGCACACATGACCTAGCCACCGCAGCCTCGACTTCGCTAGGCTGTCCCTGATAGGGGGAAAACCACAAGCATTCCTTAGAGTCACAACGGGGACATGGTCTCTCATCGATACCCCCATAATTCGTCGCAGGCAGTTGTTTTGGAAGACTTCTAAGCGAGCTGTATCCGTCGCTCGAGGGGTCCAAGATTCGCAGCCATACAGGAGAACCGATAGCACAGAAGAAAGGTACCCCAAGAGGTTTACCCCAAGAGATAACTCCGTCCTGCCACAGGACATGGGTGCCGGCGCTCATCCCCGGCTTCTCAGCCGCAGAGCCAGGAGTGTCACCTCAAATGATGACTGCATCCGTGGAAAGGATAGCCGGCCCTTCTGCACAGACTCCTGTTACCTTCCCACCGTAGTGGTACCCATTTACCGACCAGTTAAGGATGGATAGCTGGGTTGGCTAGAGTCGGGAAAGCTTTGTGGCCTCCGGGGGTCGAACCACCGACCGTAAGATCGGAGGTTCTGACCATCGCCTTAGACCACTCCGCCATCCCGATTTCGGGGGGAAGGCATTTTCGGGGGGAAGGCATTTTCGGGGGGAAGGTCAATTTCGGGGGGGGGCAGCCCCCGGTAAGAAATATACATGTATACCCTGATGTCATCTGCTTAAAAGTCATCTGTCTCTAAAATGAAAAATGATGAGATATCCTGACTGCTGCTTTACCTATATACCTAGTGTTGTAGATTTTTGTGATTGGTTCTAATCTGCTACTTGTTGTATTGAAGGAATTGAGTGCATGGAGCTGGAGTGTCGCCTCCTGGTCCCGGAGAGCTTCGCCCTGTCCCTCCTCACCCAGTCCGACCTCCGAATGAAGTATCAACACTTTGTCTTCCAGGATCATGTTAAAGTACGTATCTGCCCTTTACACTACCTATAATACGGCGAAATTAGGAAGGAAAGCCCCCTTAAATGATTGGACATACAGGGGGTAAACGGCCAGGCGTGGCCAGCCTAGTCCCTGTTTTTTTCCTTGTAAGACAGTACTTAGGAAAAATCTGAAAGTGTTGAAAATTTATGGATATTATAATTAAGGAAACTAGGATACGGTTTTTTTACCAAAGCAGTCAGGTGAATTGGCTTTGCTTTAGTGCCCCCACTTTTTGGGCTTCCCTTCACTCACTATAAGGAGCTCAAACATGCCAAATTTTAAGGATGTTTGGTCAATATCGTCTATTTTGGTACTCAAGCTCAATTTTTGAGCACCTTTTAGCATAGTTATAGCAGTTTATGTAGAAAATAGGATATTTTACTGTCTTTTTGGCACTTTTTGACCGCTTTTGATCTTCCCCATCCCCACACGTCCCCTCCACTTTTTTGGCCTAGAGAACGCCCGGATAAAGCTTGAAGTTTTTTAATTTTGGCCAAAAAAGTGATTAAATTTGACTCTATTATGTGGGCACCTTTATGTGAGTGGGAGAGATTGGAAGCCGAAGATTTTAGTCTGTATTATATTAATTCTATTTTTCCATGACAAGACATGTTGGATCATAAAGTATAAAAGTATACATGTCCGTCAAGGATTTTTAGTAACTGCTGTTTTCTGTACAATGAATGAATTTGCATTTATTTATTTATATCTGTTGTTTACTGTTGTAGAGTCACCCTCAATTGAGGTTTTGTCCAGGTGCTAACTGTCCGGCCGTAATTCGTGCTCAGCGACCTCAGCCTAAACGAGCTCAGTGCAAGCTATGCTCACTCTCATTTTGGTACGTCTCATACAATGGTTTCCATTGTAGTTTTTCCATTTCTGTTCTCGTAACTGACGCATTTTAAATTTAAATTTTTCGATAACGAAAGGATAGTTAAATACGTATGTGTCTGGGCCCAGTTTTTTGCTTTAATAATTTAAATTGAAGGCTGCCAGTGACTCAACACATCAAAGTGACCCTTCTGTGCGTGACAAGTTTTTTTTAATGGTGTGGGTAACTACGGTAAGACTGCGAAATCCGACGAGGGCTAGCTTTAATTATTATTATCAAGAGTGCATAATGATAAGAGTATGACAATAAGCCGAAGTCTCTGTTATGGGAGGAAAAACGATGTTCTGTTCGCTAACGACTGACTCTCCCCACAAACTGGGCACATCACTTCAAAGAAATTTAATCGCTACGCTTGCATGCTAAAGCTCGAAAACACAACTACTCAGTTGGTTCAGTGTGCTTTTGTTGCGAGATTTAGAACACAAACATAGCGTGAAAATTTCTTTGAAGCGATAGGGCCAATTTGTGGGGGAAGGCCATCCATTAGCGAACAGAGCATAGTTTTTGCTCTTATATAAGCAAAGAGTAGGCTCTGTGCCATACTCTTATCATTATATCCTCTTGTTATTATCCGATATTTTGCTCCTGTTTAAAGGTGCAGGTGGGCATTGGGTTCGCCTTTCTTTGATACTCCAGGACTGTGCTTTTCCTTTCAGTTTCGAGTGTGGTATGGACTACCATGCCCCGACCAGCTGCGAAGTGATACGTCGTTGGCTCATCAAGTGTGCGGATGACAGTGAGACGGCCAACTACATCACGGCCCACACCAAAGACTGCCCCCGCTGTCACATCTGCATTGAGAAAAATGGGGGCTGCAATCATATGCAGTGCTACAAGTGCAAGCATCACTTCTGCTGGATGTGTCTTGGAGGTGAGGCGGGTGGCCAAGATTTCTTCTTATATAGATTTTTGTTTTCTTTCTACGGTTGTTACTGGCCCGTATGGAAAATTGTGATTTTTGCTGTTTATAACGGGTGGTTAATTTTGGTTTTAAGATGTCAAAGTCTCATACACTTAGCAAGGCCTAATATTGTGCAAAACGCAGTCACACAATCTATTGCAGCTAATTTTATCATAGGGGTCGCGGCAGCGACCCCTATAATATGTGTGAAAAGTGGCTAGAGACAGTGTAAAATACGCTGCGCAGAAGCTGCGCAAAATCCTGCGCAGATCCTGCGCAGATTTCATGCGCACATTGTAGAGCACATCGAGTTTAGTATATCTGTGAAGTTTCAGCCCCGTATCACTTACCGTTAAAAAGTTGCGCCCCGGACCGGTTATGGTGGCGATGTTTTTTTTCGGTTTCTCCTATTTGATGGTTGTATTGTACATAATGTTCGCCGCTTTCACGTGAACTGCAGCGGTGGGCCAAATGGCTATAGGGTCTAGTAGTACCCTCTAAAGAATTTAAGAATCGCAACTTTTTTTGCGCAGCAGCTGCGCCACAGCGCCGCAGTCGCGACGCAAATTCGGCTCAGAGCGAAAAGTGACCATTTTTGTGGTCGTCGCTCAGGTCGAACATTACGAGGTGGAGCTGATTTCTTTTTATATTCAGAAATTACATATATTGAACTAACTAACGGTCCAGGCTGCGTGTCTCTATCGCTTTCCTAGCGACCACAGTGGCCCGTCAAAAATGGCGAAAATTCGAAAAATGAAAAATTGAAATCTATTCAACTTTAAAAGCTCAAATCTTTCATACAATGGTTTTCTAGCACGGAGAATCGATTCCCACAGTCAGTTTTACCGTCAGACCCTCCCATTTTGCTGGGTTGGTTCCACTTGCCGTCGGGAGGGCCAAGTCGGAAACCGCTTCCTGGAGGTCCATAGTAGGCTTAACCTGGCCTCTCAAAACTTTGTCTATAGGGGTTTTCTGGTGCGCCCAGCTCATTCCGGGTATCCGTTTTGCCGTCCGACGTACCTAATTTGCTGGGCTGGTTCCAGTTTGCCGTTTGAAGGGCCAGTCGGGTAGGGGGTCAAGTGATCGAAAATAAAATTTTTCAAAAGTGGTCAAACTTGGTATCAAATGAAAGCCCTAATTGAGTTGAGCAACTTTAGAACTGCGTACCCAAAGTGGCTGTAGAGTGCTGTGGTTTGTGGGGTGGGGACTTAGTCGATTTTGGGTGAAAACTAAAATTTTTCAAAAGTGGTCAAACTTGGTATCAAATGAAAGCCCTAAGTGAGCTGAGCAACTTTTGTCATAGAACTGCGTACCCAAAGTGGCTGTAGAGTGCTGTGGTGGGGTGGGGTGGGGACTTAGGCGATTTTAGGTGAAAAATAAAATTTTTCAAAAGTGGTCAAACTTGGTATCAAATGAAAGCCCTAAGTGAGCTGAGCAACTTTTGTCATAGAACTGCGTACCCAAAGTGGCTGTAGAGTGCTGTGGTGGGGTGGGGTGGGGGACTTAGGCGATTTTGGGTGAAAAATAAAATTTTTCAAAAGTGGTCAAATTTGGTATCAAATGAAAGCCCTAAGTGAGCAGAGCAACTTTTGACATGGAACCATCCACGGCCTGCATCCACCAATAGTTGCTGTGCCAAATAACGTCACGTGCCTATGAAACTTTTGTCTTTACTTCTTCAACCGGAATTTAAAAGATATATATATAGGTATTTATATTTATTTATATATTATTTATTTAAAGGATATTTAAAGGATATACGACACAGCCAACACACACATATTATTATCCTCTTTTGTGCGGAGCATTTTTGTTACTTGTTAATTCTTGTCCCAATTAAATTTTGTGATATTTTTGTTCTGTTCATGAATATTTTGCTTGTGCAGTTTTTTATTCTGCACTGAATTGTATTCTTACCCCAAGTGCTGTGTATAATATTATGTACACTTAGATCTTTATTGTAGATTGGAAAACGCATGGGAGCGAGTACTATGAATGCTCCCGGTATAAGGAGAATCCTAACATTGCCAACGAGGCCAATCATGTCAAGGCGCGAGAGGCCCTCCAGAAATACCTCTTCTATTTTGAACGGGTATGTGCCGTTGTATGTTATAGGCTGCCTAAAATTACTCTACATTAAGCTTTTAAATAAATATCTGCTGAAATAATATCCTCTTAATCCAACTTTATTGAGCCACTCACCTCAAACCGTTATCGCTATCAGGGTGCACTCTTATTTTTTGCTTTGTGTCCCTTTTCTAAAATAAAAGGTAGAAAACTGATAAAAGCGCCTGCCCTGCAGTCACAAAGGCGAAAGCGAGACTGCAGGGCAGGCGCTTTTCAGGGGGGATATTATTTTCTCCGTTACGGTTCGCAGTAGGGAAAACTAAAGAGAAAAATAGAAAAACATTTCTTCAACTTTTCAACTTCAACTTATTTTCTTGACATAAAATAAGTAGTGTGCCACGTAAGTTAAGTGTTGTCATTTTTAATAGTTTGTAGCAAGATTGAACACAGGCAATTCTAATAGTTATGATAATAGCTATTTTTATTGCATTTCATTTCAGTGGGAAAATCATCACAAAAGTCTGAGTCTGGAGGAGGAGCTGTTGGGTCGGATCAAGGAACGGATCGAGGAGAAGATTGCCCAGAAGGAGGGGACCTGGATCGACTGGCAGTATCTCTACGACGCCGCCGCCCTCCTCACTAAGGTCTCTCTCTCTCCCTCTACGTCTGAAGTTGTTTGTATTATTCATCCTCTGATTTTGAGTTTTTTGTATACTAAAAGTGTCCTTTTAGTTAGTCTTTCATAAGTGCCTGTAGACAATTATTTGCAATCATTGTTGATTTTGTGTCTTGTCTTTTTTTAGTGTCGCTATACATTACAGTACACCTATCCGTTTGCGTACTATCTAGAAAACGGACCACGCAAGCACCTGGTAATTAGTTTGTAGATGTACACAATGGACTTTGTGAGTGTTATTGGGAACGTTTCTGGAAAGGCTTCTAGAGCTGTTAAGGTTGCATGACATTCTCCTAAGGACCGCGTTGCAAAGGATTTCTCCTTTGGGAGCTGTCTTGGAGAGAGTTAGGAGACCGCCTAAACCCGTTTCCAAAACAATCTCGCCTAAATTTAGCTGGCACCTTCTCTTAACTTAGGAGACAAATCAGGAGTGGGGAATACGCACTTCTAGTTTGTAGGAGAATTTTTTGAAACCCAATTCTCCCCTAAAGTGACTACCTAAGCTGTGCTGAGGAGCTCTCCTAGGCTTAGGGGGGGGTCTTTTGCAACGCGACCCAGAAATTATCAAAATTTAGACCACTATTATACTTCGAAGCTCTAAATACTGGACTTTTCTCTACATAAAATGTTTTATTTTAAGAGTTGAGCGATTTGTGACACGTATCACAGAAAATGTCTGAAATATTTCAACCTTTCAGTGTGATTGGAAAATTACCTTTAATACAATGAAAATTAATTTTGCACACCCTCACTGGTGTGCAAGTGGCAAAATCTTTTGCTTTATTTGTCCTTATTCTCCGAACAATTCTCCCTCCAATGTTTTCGTGTACGTACTTTGTTTTATGCATGGATTTTTAATTTCTGTTTTTTTAAATTTCATGTTTGTGTTTTTTCCAGTTCGAATATCAACAGGGTCAGCTGGAGGCTGAAATTGAGAATTTGTCCTGGAAAGTGGAGCATGCGGAAACAACGGACAGAGGGGTTAGTGATCACAATCTTTTATAAAATTAATCACCTTGGCTTATTCTATTGGGGGGGGGGCTCCATAACGACCTCCCCCTCTCCAAAAAAGTGGGCACCAGCCTCCTTTTGGTACCAAATTTTGCCGGGAAAATCGCTCAGAATGCCAAATTTTCAACACCTTCCCGGCTTCGCCGCATAGTTTTTGCATTTTAGCCTATCTTAAACACTAAATACGCTTATTTTTGCACTGAAAGCTAACTTTTTCGGTGAATATTAAAAATTTAGCATTTGTATCATGTTTTTATAAAATTTGTGAAGCACCCTTGGTCAAAATGGCTCACCACCACCACCCCCCACCCCCCAGTGGGGCCCACTCCAAGAAAAATTGCCTAGAATAAGCCCAAAACACATTAAAACTTTTTGCTTTGATTGTGGAGACTAATTAGCCTAAATGTACATATGTACTTATTTATCTACGTATATCCATTTGTTTTTGGTGGAAGCTGTGTAATTCATATTTCAGAAATGGTTGTGTGTCACTTAGCAGTTTCCTCGACCAGAAATTTGTTGTGTATTTTTGGGTTTCTGTTCTTTTTTCAGGATTTGGAAAGTCAAATGCATGTGGCGGAACGAAAACGTAGAACTCTATTGGCCGATTTTGTACCTTTATAGCCCATCCCCTTTGTATATACTCTGTAGAGTTAACCTCTTAGGGCCTTTTTCAAAAACTGGTAGAGTAGAGTTAATATATTTAGCTGTTTTAACTCGTTTTAGCTCCACTCAAGCTTGAATTTCCCCTTTTGACTGGTTCATGAAAAGGATCTAGTTCATTGTAACACTGCTCTAAGCTTTCTTGAAAAGGCCCTTAAAACAAAATAGACTTACATTGTACTGTGACTCAAGATTTATTGATATTGACCTTTTCTATGTTTCTATGGTGTGGTTTCTTTTTAGGAAGATATTAGTCTGTAATATTAGACGACAGCATTTTGATCATACAAAATATGATTGTATTTAAATTTAAATGTCATTTCAATCACTGAAACTACTCTACCAGAATTACTGAAAATGGCTAAATATCAAGAAAATGAGGCAAACGCGGGCTAACAGGTGGATCCACGAAGGATGCAAGGCATTAATTGTCGCCTTCAAAACCGCGCCCTTTGGCTCTCCTGTTTCGGACTAAGACTTTGCCTTAGTGACTGCAGGCAGGCGTTTTTGATATGATAACACAGTGTTGGGATCTGCATTGGTTGCACTGCAACAAACGGTTTCTCGCGTTTTATTCCTTCCAGAAATTGGGCCTGTTTTAGTTGTTTTAAATTTTTGTTGTGACCTATTTGTATGTTTTGTTTGTAGAATGTCCATGGTAATTTCTTTGGTTGTAATATTCCTAGGGGTTTTAATAGTACACAGCAAAATAGCTTTTTTGGAATTGAACCCTCAAGACAAAGTGTTTATGTGAAGGGAGGGAGGCCTTAACAGCGGTCAAGTCAACGAAGAATAATTTGCGGTCAAGTCAACGAAGAATAATATTTGTGCCCCCCTTGGTGAACCCTTTCTCAAGTGGGCACGTTAGATACCTTTCGCTCTAGGGCGAGTGTTCGGTTTTGTACAAAATTCAAGGCTGACTTGTATCATAAATTGATTTTAGTTCGAGTGTTCGGAAATTCTGTTCCGCAGCTTTGGTCAAACGAGTTATTTCAGTTTTTGGATTATTGAGACTTTCATGGTCGGTCTCAGAAGAAAATTGATGAAATAAATTTTGATAAGGTTGCTCCAGGGGAATAGAATTTGAAAATGAAATTTTGTTTATTTATTCTTTATTGTAGCTTTGTTTGACCGTTGCTACTCCAATCGAATTTTCTTTCTTACCAAATCTATTCATCGGTCTTTAAGGGTTTTGAGTAGCTGCTTTTGACTCATTTCTTGTCATCCTAGTAAATATATAAGAACTTTGCGAAAGGTACTGATTTTTTTGTCAAATTTGGTGAACTTGGTAAAAAGCTGACTTTGCTGAAGTTAAACTCAGCTAGCTTCCCACAAGTTAGCGTCAATGCAATTTATTCGTAAAATGTCTGCGTGAAATTCACCAAATTTGATCTAAATGACTACCTTTGACGAAGTTCGCGAAAAAAAAGTTTCTTAAGACTTAAGACCGTTCTGTACGCTCTCATATGGTGAATTAATATAGTTACATGTGCATCTTATTTTTGCATGGCATAATTTGTTATGGTGATTATTATCATTGTGATGTACTTATTCTATTTGTACAGTTTTTAGCATTGTATGTTGTACAGACAAGCAGGAATTGAAAGTAAAATAGTCGTGTGGTAGTTTTTGTATAGGTGATTAGTTTTCTGTTGTTTAGAAATTAGACATGAGGGAGATGCCAGTGAGAATTCAGGAAATTGACAATGTTTTTATTTTTGAAGGTCCACTTTTTTTCTTCGGCGACATACTGTGAAGTAAAAGTAAATGCAAAAGAAATACCAGGCATTCGTAGCAGTAAGATATTTTATTGGCTTTAACAAAACCTCTGCGTAAATAGCCAGAAAAATTTCGGAAGGGGAGTTCGGAAATTTCTTCGGGAGGTCTAGAAGCGGGACTTTCACAAGTTGAAGGCTCGTAAGTTACACAAGTTAGGCTCGATGTAGTAACACGACGTGAATTACTTGGCACAAACGTTAATTTAAAGCAAAGCTACCTCAGCTACCTACCACCAGCTATGGTTGTAAAGCGGACAACATTTTACATCTAAACCCCCGCCGCTAATTAATACAGAAACAGCGTTTATTCACAATAGAAACACAAACATAACATCTTAATAAACAGTACATCATTGCCTGAAGCCGACTGCTCCAAGTCTTTCACTACTTCCAATTCCGATTTCTATTCCGAATTCGCTTCTCAAAACCCCTTCAACCGATCAACGATGGAATCAACCATTTCTCGAATCTGCTCTTCAGTCAAGTGTTCACAAATCTGGATCGCATTGGCAATGGCCATCGTGTCCCGAATATTCGGACTCTTCACATAGATTCGTCCGTTCAGACCGGAGGTGAGTTCAAACTTCAGCTGGTCCCCCAATCGTTTCAGCAGACTACATTTGGGCGACAGAATTTTTCGGGTCACATGGAGGGGGACCTGAAAGACAAACCCGTCCGAGGGGAGGACGCCCAGCCCCTGAGCTTTCCCAAAACTGTCCACACAGACCAACTCCGGCTCCATATCCCGAATGGCAACCAACAGCTGAGCATAGAGCAGATCGCCCACCTGGACATTGGGCCGGTTCCGTTTGGTGGCCCCCTCAAAGGCCAGATAGGAGACACTGGCCAGCTCATGAGAGCCAATCTCCACTTTCCAACAGTCCCCCACTTTCTGATCCACCGTCCCCAGAACCCTGTCCCCCTCCACCGGGCAATAGCGCCGGGACTGGGTATCAACCCAGTAGGAAGGTCCACCGCCCACTCGCAGCAGGCCGGGTCGACAGACCACCACCGGACCCCCGTTGGGTTCCTTTCGGAGGCCCGGACCCAGAATAATCGGTCCGGCACGGCCCCCTTTCCGGCGCCGGGTGGAGGAACCCCCTGAGCCTCGGGCAGAAGTGGTAGGACCCGCCCAACCACTGGAATCTTCGGCAGTATCGGGGAGATCAAGATTGTCGCCGGGTAGAACCAAATCACCAGCCTCTGATGGCATATCGATCTATTAGGTAACTGAAAATAGCAATTCTATATACGCAAAAGACATTTGTTGAAACTGTTGTGTGTAGGTAGTACATAGCAATAGCAATGGATAAGATAGACTCAAAAGCTGGATTGGAAAGGGCAGGGCAGTGGCCTCAAATTGCCAAAAATGCAGTCTGAGTAACAAAACTAACGATTTTAAGCAACCCACAGTAGTCCGGGAAATTTTGAACAGATGGCACTACAAAAATTTGGCAATCTCTGAGCACCCCGAGGTAAGTGGGGGTAAAGTCCAAAGAAACTCGGTTCGGCACAACCGGAAGGGTAAACGAATCGAGGACAGAGAGGTAAACAGGACAAAATAATGGGACAAAATATTTGGCTTCGTAGGGGAATCGAGCCACGAACCTTCTCACCCACAGTCACACCGGCTTTTTCCTACAGGGAAGCATAACTGCAATTGATAAGTGGGTATCAAGTCCAACTACTTGTCCGTCTATTTTAGCACTTTTATTGGATATCGGAGGACCCAATACGATCGTTCACAGCAGTACGCATACCGTTTTTTCAGAATTTAACTAGAACAAAGCTTATTATTTGTCTATTTTCTGCATGGAATGAATTTCACGTAGAAAATTAGCATGTTCCAATAAAGAACTGTACATATGCTTAAAACATTCAGTTTGGTACTAAAAACTGACTTTTTGAACGCTAACTGTCCTGGTTATCGCAACGCATGTAGAAAACACTAAACAGGCATTTTCATGGTGATTTAACCCTTTAGGCATTAACCTCCCTTTTCGGCTAAAGTAAACATCAGGGGCCTATTTCATCATTAGTCACAAGTTCACAAGCCACAAGCAAATTCGGTTTCATCAACGATTAGTCACAAGTCACAAGCCACAAGCAAAGTCCCTGCCTGTGACAAGTGCACCACAAGTTGATTTTCCAGTTTCAGTTTCATCAAGCCACAAGCCACAAGTCACAAGCTCACAAGTCCCTGCAGACAACTGCAAATCCCCACAAGTCGAAGCATCACTTGTGACATTCAAATAGTAATTAACTAAAAAATAAAATAAAATCAATTTTCGCTCGTATTGAGCTATAATTAAACTTTCTGAACTTCAAAACAATAAACGAATCAGATACACTGAATTTTATTAAACTTTCTACCTCACTAATATTTTCGAACGTTACACAATTTTTCTTGTTAAAATGTATTTTCAACGCACCTTTAGATAACTTTAGTTTATAATGTTTCTATGCGTTACATAAGACTCCTGTATTATTTTTAAATTCGAAGTCCACTCTTTGTTTCATTAATTTTGTTAATTTTCCTGGGTTTATTAATTATTTATTACTTATATCGTTTTACTGCAGTGCCGAGGACTTTCAAAGTCTTCTTTTTGTTTTCTGATGCTTCCTTCGTATCTCTTCCTTTTCCACAAGTGTTTCGCTCAACTTGTAAGCTCTGACGTCATTTCAGCGAGCTTGCCTGTTATTTACTTGTGGCTTGTGACTTGTGGCCACAAGTTGCCAGGAAAGTTTGATGAAACCCAATTTTGGACAACTTGTGGCCACAAGTCACAAGTTCACAAGTTGTGGCTTGTGAACTTGTGACTAATGATGAAATCGGCCCCAGATCTTACTCTCTTACATCCCAGCTGGAAGAACGAACCTAAATTAATACTTTGGCTTGTTTCAATGTGCTTTACCAAGCAACATTTTGATAACATTCTATATAGGAAATAGATCTCTGGGTAAAACAATCTAAGCTTCCAGTCCCAAGCACCAAAAATGTGTCCTAAAAGCAACTTGTGCCGTAAAGTTGAAACACTCAAACAGTAAATTTATGTCCAAAATTTTGAGGAAGACTTAAAACGAAAATTTTAACCTAATAACGCAATTCAAAACGACAGCCCTAAAAGTTTTATTGCAAAATAGAAAACAAAACAATATTATTTACAGAGACAAAGACTGTTTAATGACTTTAACTTTAACGTTTAACAAAAACTGCTTTAAGACAAACATATACGTACATACAGTAAATTTATAAAAAAATAAGAATAACAGAATTTAGTAATTAGCTTCACTTTCACCCGACAAAGTTTCTATTTTCAAAAGTTTGTGGACCTTTTAACTGCATTAAAACTTGCCATATTAAAGTATAGACGCAAAAGGCATTTCTCCTTGAAAAAAGCTGCCGAGAATTAGAACACTCAGAATACGCTAGCTAGCATAGAATCTACGTTACAACTAGAACGAAGGAGATAATACAGTATCCAAAAAGAATATACTAAGCATTTTGCATTAAGCAATTCAAGAATATGGAACAATTTGAAAGAAAGTTCCTAAGTGAGAAGACATTAACAAGCTGATACCAAAAGTAGAACGTGCACAAATTTCAGAGAAACAAAAAATGAGCAAATCCGCAACAAAATTGACAAAAAAATCGCAATTCTAGGGCTTTACTTGATTAAGTCCGCAGCAAAGCCTAGTACGACAATCCGCTAGTTCGTCTCGGAATGCGCGGCACAGATCTCCAAATAAAGCAAACGGTTTTGCTTGTGCTGTTAACCGGCTGCAGGCTCTCTGGGCAGGGCACATAACCCCGAAAAATGTAAAAGGGTGGGGAATAACAGAAGTGGGTTATTTTCAGGACTTTTGACCAGAACTGGAGGTAGCCGGGTCAACCAGGGCTTCTCTCTTGCCTAAAATGAACCAAATAATAGTCCATCATACAAAATAAGACCAGACCGTTTTGCATAATATAGTTCTATCGGCCTACAGAAGAGCCCGTCAAAGGTGACACTGACAGGGTGTTAAACATAGGAAAATTAAAAAGGTTAAAATGTTTGTGGCAGAAAAATGATGAAAAACTTTGCACGCATGCTTAGGACAGACAGAGAGCAAATAACCTTCTATTATAATTCTATGGAGGTGTGGAGGTCAAGAACTCTCCAAAGCCGAAAAATTTGAGAATCAATGATTTTTAAACCTTGAAAAATAGGAGATTGCAGAACATTTTGCTCTCCTGCCCTATTGGCAAAACTTACAGAAATAGCTTTTAGATAGTTGCACTCTATGCATACATAAAATTTTAATGAAGGTAGTAGCAATTTTTTATTGTTTGTAACGAGCTAAAAAACCTGAAAACAGGAAGTGTCACACACTTTTGCCAAAAATCATCATTTTCAATTTTCACATTCTTTTAATAATTATTGCTCACTCATTATCCACTTGAAAGTTTTCATAATTGGCACACAAATCTTCCCACGTCTGACGAACGTTGTGGTAAAAGCAAATGCTTTAAGGTTGAACGTTCTTGTCTTGTCGGCTCATTTGACCTCGTATGGGGCGAAATAGTCAATTTTTGAAATTTCCAAACTATAGACAAATTGGGTTTATCATTCAGCAGCTACTGATGAGCTGAACAACTTAAGTAATAGAACTATGTGTCTGAAATGCAGTATTGTCAAGTTAGAGGAAGTTAAAGTTTGAGGACACAGCTAGTAGGCATGGACACGGGTAGTCGGGTACCCGGGTACCCGAAAATTTTCGGGCACCCGGTCCTGCTTCGGGTACCCGAAATCCAGTTAAAACCGGAAAAAACCGGATTAAACTGGGATTTTTCCAGTTTACCCCCCTCCCCCCACAGCACTCAAAAATTTTAAACTTGACGAATCGAGCTAAAATTTGGCAGGGGTATGTTTTCAACCATCCAGAGCTCAAATATTGCAAAGTTTTTTATTAAGCGAAATTCTATATTTTTTCCCTTTTAAACGGAGACTAAGGGAACCGTAAAACTTTTGACCCCCATTTTGCTGAACAGTTGCATATAGCAATTTTTGGGGACCAGAACAATAATCGTAAATAAGTTTTTGGATTCGGTTTTCCGTTAGCTCCGTATAAGTTCACTTTTGAAGCTTACAAGCTTAGCTCATACATATGCAGAACTAACAAAGCTCAGAACAAAAAACTGATTTTAAATTTGTGTTCTGTGTCACCGATAACTCCGATAATTTTTGAGTGGTGGAGGAGTAAATCGTAAAGATCCATCCAATAATCGGATTCTTGCAGAATACGTAAGTTTAAGCAGAAGTTTACTGTGACAATATTGAACATTGCTTGACAAATTTCCCACAGCAGATATCATGACTTCAGAACGTTCCCTAATTGTAATGAGCATAGAAATGGGTCTGAACTTTCATAAATCAGTCCAGTTCACTGAAAGTGATGATTTTAGTCAAATTTTTTGACTAAAATGATCAAATGATTGCAAGTCCGAACTACGGGTGGTACTTGCTTGTTTCTTTGACATATTGGCTGCTTAAATAGCTTGGAAAGACAAAAACTATCGAGCACGAGCAAATAATGCATTCGATACTAGAGTTGTTGACCGGCCGAGGAAAACCCGGCCGGCCGGCCCACAATACCGCCAATCCGCCGCCGGCCATCACCCGGCCGGGTCAGAAGCAGCCGGCCGGCTGGCCTTCAGAAAAAGGACAATACTTGATTTTGTCTGTTATACGTATATAACCAGGAGAACTGTATGCATCCTTTAATGCTAAAAATTTTGCAGAATACACGAAAAATAGGGCAAAAATGGGACCGGCCGGCCTGTTCCTGTTTAACCCGGCAGCCGGCCGGATCCGGCCGGCCAGCCGGGTTCACAAGCCCGGCCGGCCGAGTCAAAAACCCGGCCGGGCAACAACACTATTCCATACATTGACCTGGTATGAGCCCTTCTATGGGAATGAAAAAACTCGATATTCGGATCTCGCAACTTTCCTTTCTTTACGGCCTTTCCGCGAAAGTAAGCTGAACTAAAAAAAGTTAAATTGAACTCGGCCTTTAACTCTACTCTACTCTTTTCTAGTCTAGACTAATGCACCTTTCAAACAGATTGTCCATTTTTATAAAATCCTAATGATACAATATTCTGCCAGTTTTTTAATTAGTGGTTTTGTAACATAATTGCACTACGACTTTGATAAATTTAACATTCTTGAAAACAGAAATGCTAAACATATTTTTTAAAATCGTGGTGAACACAGATTTCTTGATTCTAAGCCAGTTGTGGAATTGCAACTTCAAGGTAACTTTTTTAGCTAAAGTTTATATTAAAATTCAACCCTATGCCAATGCCAATGCCAATTTTTGTAAATCAGTCGTAAGTCTTCATTCCAAATTTAGCTGACCTCTTTTTCACCAGAAAATATTTTATTACTATATATCAAACAGTAGCTAAAGCAAAAGCTAACTAAAGCGAAAACTGTATATATTTTTACAATTCTATTGAATAGTTTGAGTCCATTGTCACAGTGGGACTGCAAAATTTTTTGTTACGGTACCAAATACCAACACTTTTCGGCATCAGTCACCGTGAAAGTTAAATTTATAAAAGAATTAAGCTGAAATATGCCGCAAAATTGTTTTATTTTAGTGGAAAACAAAAAATAAGCATTAAAATTGCAATTTTGTTTTCGGGTACCCGACAACTGCTCGGGTACCCGGGCACCCGGGTAGCGTTGCAATTACCCGACATAGGGCTTCGGGTAGTGCCGGGTACCCGGGTCCAATTTTTTGGACCCGTGCCCATGCCTAACAGCAAGAGTACATAATACATAAGAGTATGACAAGCGTCATACGCTTTGTATTATCAGCTCGCTACATCCTCTGCACGCTATCGGCTGACCCCGTACCTAAATCAGGCCCCCCTTGACCCCGCCCCTATACATGTACGGGGTCCAAACGGGGGATCGGGGTCTATGTTAGTATACTTACATGTTAAACTTGACGGGGCCCCAATTTGTGTATGGGGTCTAAGCTTGTATGATTTACACATCTGTGTACAAAATATACAAGCACGAGCCCGACCCCCCGTTTGGACCCCGTACATGTATATATAGGGGCGGGGTGAGGGGGGTCTGATTTAGGGGGGGTGGTCAGCCGATAGCGCGCATCGGATGTAGCGAGCTCATAATACATAGAGTATGACGCTTGTCATACTCTTATGTATTATGTACTCTTGCTAACAGCTAGCTGAAAAAGGTTCAGTTTATAATTGAAGAATGCATTGTGAAGAACGACTAGCTAAATACATCTCGGAGCTACTTTTAGTATGACTACAGCAGTGTGTATAAATAAGTACGCATAAAACATGCCAATTTTACTGTATCTTAGCATGTTGAAGTTGTTTATTCCACCGACGCTTATTATTACCAAGATTTTCAATTGAAACTAAAACTTAGTCAAGTTTTAAACAAAAGTTTTGTTCAAAAATTCCAAAAATTTCCCGCTTTTAACGAAATCCATTGCTCTGAACTTGTTTACATTAATTAATGCTTTGACACTCAAATTGGGTTTTTGAATATCTTCAGCTTTAGCTTACAGTGATAGCAGAACGTATCATATGAGGAAACTTGAGTTCCAAACCAACAAACCTACGCACTTTTCCCAGTGGGGTCTTCCACAATGTCCTTCACAACGCCAAAGATGTGGGCTCCACTCCCAGCTTCAAAAGTCGCAGCATACACCTAAAATCCAATATAGACATTACATACGTACAATTCAGTTCAATGTAGTTTGACACGCAACAAACAACAACGAGCAACAAATAAACAACAAGTAACATAAAAGGAGGTAAGGTTGGCACTGGGTTTATTCTAGGGAATTTAGCTTGGGGGTCTCTGGGACTATACGATACAGCTGGGGGAGGGGTAGACTTTTATAACCGTGGCTTAAAATAAATGACCCCTATATATATGTCGGACAAGCTGCATTTACTACTGAAAATAAAGTCCACCACGTCAGGCGCGTAGCCAGGGGGGTGGGGCGGGGGACATGCCACCCTCCGGAATCGGAAACAAAAGAAATTTTTTGGCCTACTTGCGACGAGGGACCAAATATTCTCAAAAACTTATGCCTGCGGCGCTCATTTTACTTAAAACTGCCCCAAAACAGAATTGCACTTAAATCTGACACGCTAAACAGTTACACAAAGAATTTCGAAACATTTTTGGCTTGCCCCACGCATTTTTTCCTGGATGCGCTAGTGCACCATGTGGAAATTAGCATGGTCGAATATATAGAAGCAAACAACGTCAAAGTTTTGCTCAGCTGAATAACATGGGCGATTTATAGTAAATACCGTGCGTTCTTCCCTATCACGTCTTACCCGTTGTGGCGGGGGAATACAGTGATAGAGATTTGACCCCTACAGCAAGACTGATTCAGAAATTTCATGCTCTACTCGATAGCCACTACTATATAATTTGCACCATTCCAGTTTTTTAAGACTTACATATATACGTACGTATACATACGGGTAAAGCAGGAACCTTATTTTTTCCCAGGCGTTTTTTACAACTTCAACTTTGCTACATGCTCTCCCTGTCGGCATATTGCTAGAGGCCCCCCAATTCGACGACCTCCCCACCCATTCGAGGAACTCCCACCATAAATTCCGATTTCCCCAACATAACCCAAAAAGATGCCAGATTTTACCATTTTTACATAAGAATTTCAAGAAAGTTCCGGCTTCGTCGGACCCTTGTGTTCACTTGACCCTGGTCATATCTCACGGGCGGGCTTCATAGGGACCCCCCTTGACGAGGGGGGCTCAAGTATTTTTGGAAAATTATTTCGAATTTTTGTGGGGTTTTGTGTAAAATCTGCTAAAAATCGCAAAAAAATTACCAATTTTAAGCGGTTTTTAGGCTAAAATAATGAAAATTTCGTTAAAACTACCTAAGGCGAAGCCGGAAACATTTTTTTGGAAAATTTAGGGCAAATATGGTAAAATTTGGCAATTTTTGGGGTTATGGGAGGAGCTCGGAATTTATGGCGGACACTTCATGGGGGCTCCTCGAACGGAGGGAAGGTCGCCGAATGGGTGGGGACCAGGGATAAGCCATGACCCGAAACGTAAAATTGCCGCTAGTAGTTGATCAGGACGTGAAAGTTGTATAGTTTTACGGCAGAATTTTGAGCGCTTATAATTACGGTAGGGATGGTGAGGGTGATCAAATGACCTGGGGGGCTTGGAACCACCCCGTGGGAAATCCGATGGACACGGACCCCATCAGATGGAGATCTCCACAGGTGCGTGTCCCCTGGCATCCGTCTGGTCAACGGCGCAAATGGGTTCCAAACACGACTGTGTTGTGTTAACAGTGAAGCATCTGGAGTCCTCAAATTATGCTACCGACGAGCGGTAGCATCTGCAGTCCTCAAATTATGCTACCGACGAGCGGTTGGGTCCAATCCCCAAAATCACTTCCATCCCACACACAAAACAACAAGTAATAAAAATGCTCCTCCGGAGCATGAAAAAGTAATATGGGTAGTTGTGAGGTTGTAACATCAAGAGACGACTAGTCTTAAAAATGCTTAATATGGGGCTAGGTTCAAAAAAAGAAGAGGACTAGGTTGTGGGCGAATTAATATGGGCACAGCTTCGCCGAGCAACCCATATTCGCGGACTGAAAAAGTTATATATTTTTATACTGGGCTTATTCTACTGGGGGGGGGGGCCCCCCATAAACACCCTTCCCCCCCAAAAATCGCCCCCCCCCAAAAAAAGTGGGTGCCCCTTTTGGTACCAACTTTTGCCCTGAAAAAATCGCTCAGAACGCCAAATTTTCAAAAATTTTCCGGCTTCGCCGGAGATTTTTAGTCGATTTTTGCCTATTTAAGCACTAAATCCGCTTATATAGACGCTCTAGGTCGGTGATAGATTTAACTCAGCACAAAGCTATTAGTAAAGATTTGTCGAAATCTCTACGTAAAGACCAACTAAAGTTTGAGAATTCCTTATGTAATAAACAAAATCTTAAAGGTTTCTATAGCTATGTCAAAAATAACTTGAAAGGGCAAGAAAAAATAGTGAGTTTGAAGACTGAGAACAATCTCATTTTGGAAGGAGATAAAGAGAAGGCTGATTGTCTTAATTCCGTTTTTGCTTCTGCGTTTGTTGATGATAATGGAGTGGATCCACCGTTTAATTCTAGATGTAATACGGTTATGGATGATGTGCATTTTGATGAATTTATTGTGTGGTCTGCCCTAAATCGCTTAACTGCTAAAAAGTCCTCTGGTCCGGATGGTATTCCATCTATCTTGTTGAAGAAACTTTCTTTAGAATTAGCGGGACCTCTAAGTCAAATTTTCTCTCTGTCGTATGCAACGGGTCAGGTACCGAAGAGATGGAAAACGGCAAATGTATGCCCAATATTCAAAAAAGGCAACAGACAGGACCCTAAAAACTATCGTCCTGTTAGTCTTACAGTAGTTTGCTGCAGAGTAATGGAAGATATACTTAAACGGGCTATGATGAAACATACATTGGAAAATAAGCTTATTTCTACAGCTCAACGCGGGTTTCAAGCGCGAAAGTCTACTGTGACACAATTGTTACTGTTTGTTACTGAAATTGTCAAAGTGTTGGATAAGGGTAAATGTGTGGATGTAATTTATATAGATTTAGCACGTGCATTTGATACAGTTGGACATTCAAAGCTCATAAACAAAATGAGATCATATGGATTCCCTTCGAAAGTCATAAATTGGATTGCAGATTTTCTTGATGAAAGGAAGCAGCGGGTCAAACTATTAGGATCTCTTTCAGCTTGGGAAGACGTTAAAAGTGGTGTACCGCAAGGATCCGTTTTGGGACCTCTTTTATTCTTATTGTTTATTAACGACTTACCAGATTGGGTGATAAATTCTAGTATTAAGTTGTTTGCAGATGACGCTAAGGTGTATAGGGAGGTTTCAGATGTTAATGCACAGGTATTGCTACAGGAGGATTTAGATAGTATATCTAGGTGGTGTGTGGAATGGCAGTTGAATATCTCAGTGCCTAAATGTTTAGTTTTAAGACTGTTTCCTTATGGCTGTAATAGAAACGTTTTTCAGCTACCTCATGATTATACATTAAATAATGTACAGTTATCTGTTGTTCAAAATGTTCGTGATTTGGGAATTACAATGGATGATAATTTAACTTTTACATCTCATGTTGCCAAATTAAGATCCAAAGCTGCCAAGAGAATGGGTTTAATTTTTCGAGTCTTTAAATGTAAAAGTAGAACCTTTTTGAAAAAAATGTTTACTACTTATATCAGGCCCATAGTGGAATATGCTACTGAGGTTTGGAGTCCTAGGTTTCTGAGAGATATTAGGTCGATTGAAGCCGTGCAGCGTTCCTATACTAAAAGAATAGCTGGTTTGGAAAATTTGCCTTATCGTGATAGACTTCCAATATTGGGTTTAGACTCGATTGAATTGAGAAGATTAGTTTTTGATTTATGTACTTTGTATAAGATTGTTCATAACTTAATTGATATAGAGTTTGATTCTTTGTTTCGTTATGCGGCTGTAATTGGCACACGCTTACATTATCTAGCGTTACGACCTGAAAGATTCAACCGATTTCATACCAGTTATTTTTACCATCAACGAGTATAGTCAGAGGGGGGAAAAAAAACATGCCGGAAAAGAAGGGGAAAAAAAACATGGTCGCCTACTCCACAACCATAGCAGATGCAGCTGCCTAGTATAGCCCATTAGAAAGAGCAAGTCTAGAAGTATACCCTACAGTACCAGATTGGTTTCTAAGTTTGATTCTGTAAGTACAGTACTTGACCAAAGTTGACCTCCCAAAATTGGCCAAAATGCTAAGGATTTTCGAAAGTTTGCAAGTCTATATCTAACCAACTATCAAACTTTGGCTACTATAAATGGGCATGCAGGCATAATTTGACTTGCTCTATCACATGGCAATAGTGGTTTTCCCCTGCGTACACCCAGTAAAAAAATATGACCATGTTTTTTTTCCCCCACATTGGGTCCACTAGAGCGGGGAAAAAAAACATGGTGACCAAATTTTAAAATTTTTGCGTATGCTTCAGGAAGGCGTAACTAATGCTTCTATAGGAAAGAGAATGCTTTAAAACCGCTAAAAAACTCAAAATATGCCAACTTTGAGCATTTTTGTAGCTTCTAGCTCGAAAATTTGATTTGCAGCATCAACATGCCAGGTTTCATAAGTTTCTATGGTAAAAATGAAAATTTTGAAAAAACTTAAAAAATGATGGAATATTGCAATTTTTAAGACAACTAACTTGTTTCTAGTGATATTCTGCATATTATGGCCAGTTCCCTGCAGGTTTCATGCCCAAACAGGTTAGGTACGGCGGATTTAGCATTTTGACCAAAAACTCTGGTTTTAAGCTTGCTGTGAGGTTAGAATGGTGCCTAGGTAGTTTTGCACGCTAAAAACAGCTGAAACAATGCTTTTAAACCATTCTAAATGGTTGGTTGGTAGAAATCCGTGCCATGTTTTTTTTCCCCGCACCATGTTTTTTTTCCCCGATTTGCGGGTAAAAAAAACATGGACAAATCCTGTTACTGCCAAAGCTGAGTGAGGTATAAGAGAAGTTTGAATATACGATTGGATAGGTATTTGCCCACCGTACATAACGGTATACTCAAGCCGATCCAAATCCAAGCGAAGAAAAAGTTGGAGGCTTGCTTCCCTATTTGTGTTTTTCTTCCCCCCCCCTGACTATATGTAATATCTGGAACCATTTACCTGAAGAAGTAGTGAGTGCTGAGTCCTTTTCTATATTCAAAACTAGACTTCTGTCAAATAGAGAGTTACTTAAAAGGTATGTTCGAGGGTGACGGGTTTTAATAAAAATTTAGGTTTAATATATTTTCCTTTTGGAATTGTCTTTCTGGGTTAAACCTAACATTTTATATATGCTTTTGGACTAATTTGATGAAATTTTAGGTGGGTGTGCTTGTAAGGCACCAGATGGTGCGTATGTACACCCATAACCGCCCATAATAGCTCTGGTTCATGTTATCAATGCTTGCACATTATAGTTAGTATATATGTTGTACAGTAGGGACCCACCAATGAAATTGTAATCCTGTGCCCCATTCAGATTACTAATGTATGCAAATTTTGATGAATATAACTCCCAGGGAGGGTGAATGAAATGAACTGGTATGCTGCAGCCTCTCCGTGCTGGCTGGGTCCCACGAATATCTGTAGTATCTATGTAGAATCTAAAGGGCTTTTTCGTTTATCGTACAAATCCAGATTTGCCCAGTTACAGTTATTCGTAGTCTGCACGGTCTAGATCCCACCAAGGTAGTTTGGGGTAAGTAGGTGAGATGTAGCATACCTACATACGCTAGGGGAACAGCTTTTGTTAAAGAAAAATTGCATGTCAATTTTTCTCAAAGTTGAAATAACTTGAATATATATTTCAATTTCTTTTTGCTAGATTTGGCAACGTTTATACATACATTATATGTATATATATATATATATATAAAATTTGAGAAATCAAAATTGTTTAGGTATATAAACGTTTTGATGCCAATTTAGATACTTTTATGTGATACGTATGCGTTTATACGTATATTATTGCGAAAATGAGATATCAAATTTGTTTAAGTATATAAATTTTTTGATACTAATTTACATACATGACGACGATTACAAAGTTTAGTGCTATCAAAAGCTGTGGACTGCACTTGTTCGAGGGGCAACTGAGTAGCGTACGTACGTCTGTTTGCGTATTTTGGAGTATATATAACATGAAATTATGACTGTGTGCTATGTAGTTCTCCCGTTTTGTGAATAGTAGGGCTTAGGGGCGAACAGGTGCAATCCATGAGGTGGGTCCACAGTACAAATGTGCAAACAGAATTATACGTGATGTTTGCGTACTGTGGGGCGGTTGTTCATTTCATTTCCATTCCATTCCATATTTTTGGCGATTGCTATAAAAATAGCGCAATTCTTAGCATGTTTTTAGAAAAATTTTGAAAAATTTTCGCCCCCCCCCCCAAAAATGACTCGCCCCCCGAGGGGCCCCCCCAAAGAGCCCCCCCCAAGAAAAAATCCCTAGAATAAGCCCACTTATACGTACCAGTGTTCAGATTTAGTTACGGCACGTAAATAATATACGACTATGATAAACGAGTTTTAGTGGAAGCAAACATTTATTTCGATAAACTCTTAATATTTATCTACTGAGCGTTTTAACCATTTATAAGAAAAGTATATATTTCAACAATAACTTCAGGATCAGGACTCTCTCCGACGATCTTCTATTTCTATTCAACCGTTAGCGTTACAATCATAGCCTTGGTTCTTTCTAGTTGCTTGTCGTAGTCCAGCACAACCAAATTATATACTATATAGTTTACGTATATATAACTGCTGGAATTGTATAGTCAAGCGGGAAAAAACCCATTTTAATATGCGGGGGAAAAAACCCACCTCCAGTGTGGGCTTACCGGTATGAGCTATATAGGATTTTAATAGCCTATCTTGAAGAGCGTCAAAAATAACCCTAGAGGCTGCATTATTGTTGTTCCCACTGCTTCCCTGCAAATTTTTTGGGACTTTGAAATTTTCGAAAATTTTGGCCCGTCCAAGTACCGAAATTTGGCAAACTTTGCATGGCCACCCTGAACTACTGGAAAGACTTAGACCAAAGCGGATAGTATGTATGTGTAGGGCATCTGTTGGGCTTCATGATGATATATGCCACACTGCTCTAACCCCTCCGGTGCGACCTGGGGGAGACCTAGAGTTGGCGGGAAAAAAACCCATCGGCGGGGAAAAAAACCCACTTTTCAAAATTTAATATTTTTCTAACCGTTAGCAGGAAAGGTCAAACTAATACATACATTTGTTTAATAGAGCCTATAGATTAAGTTGGTATAGGTTTTACCCGGGTTCGTTCTGTTATGGGTGGTCCAGGGGGTCTAAATCGGACATGGTGCCATTTCAAGCCAAAATTTCAATTTTGGCCAAAAATGCTTATTTTTGCCTTAAAATGGGTCTAGTTTGGCTCTAAATACAGGAAAAACACGTTTTCTACACGATAGGATGCTTGAACTGCCAAAAATAAACACTTTTAAAAAATTTCCAAAATTTGCCTATGTTTACGTGTTAAACATACAAAATTTTCAAAATTCAATTTTTTCTGAAATTTTTCAAAAATGTTGGTATTTTTCGATGTAGACCTACTAAAAACAACCCGCTCTTTCGAATGGCACCGTCAAAATTGTTCTGGCACGCTTCCAGCAAAAAATCCGGGTGGGTTTTTTTCCCGCCGATGGGTTTTTTCCCCGCATTGGGTTTTTTTCCCGACACGGAAAACTTTAATTTCTCCATAACGGCAGGGTCTAGAGAGACAAACTACATATACATATACAAACTACAACTACAACTACATGTATACCTCATTCGAAAGCTTAGGGCAAACCCTAATTAAATGTAGTATCAAAGTCGTGCTAACCCAAACCAGTCGAAAGTTCTGGTCCAAGAAAAAAAGTGGGTTTTTTCCCGCTTGACTATAATTATTGACTGACATTAACTGCTTTGTATATGGCAATCGCCATGGCGAAGCGTGAAAGCCCGCGAATATGGGTTGCTCGGCGAAGCTGTGCCTATATTAATTCGCCCACAACCTAGTCCTCTTCTTTTTTTGAACCTAGCCACATATTAAGCATTTTTAAGACTAGTCCTCTCTTTATGTTACAACCTCACAACTACCCATATTACTTTTTCATGCTCCGGAGGAGCATTTTTATTACTTGCCCTTCTGTCATTTTAAAGGTTCCCTTTCCAGCAGTGAGCTGACGCAGATAAGGAGCTTGAAAAATGCAATAGGCAGGGCAAACGTGAGCAAATGGGCTTTCATTTTTTTACCAAACATGACTACTTTTGAAGACTTTAATTTTTGACACACGCCGGCCACCCACCCACAGGTCGGTGGAGCCACTTTTTGTGGCTGGTATAATGACAAAACTTGATCGCCTCGTCAAGGGCTTTCATTTGATACCAAACTTGACCACTTTTGAAGACTTTCATTTTTGACCCACACCAGACCCACAGTGGGAGGCAGGCGCGTAGCCAGGGGGGGGGAATGGGGGGAATTCCCCCCCCGAAATTGTGTTGCCCCCCAGGAATTTTTTCCTGCCACGTGTGTAAACGCCTATTTTTCAAAAAATGCTCGCGCCTTCGGCGCGAAATATGTGTATTATACCATTATAATACGTATTTCGCACTAAAAAATGAGTACCAATTACCCTATTTTGTCTGCTTTGACCACTTTCTGCATTATTTAGGTGCATGAACAAGCACTGCGCCTTAAATATTATTGTAATTTCAACGAATGCTCTGTAAAAATTCCACGAAGGTCACAAAATGCTCGCGCCTTCGGCGCGAAATATGTGTATTATACCATTATAATACGTATTTCGCACTAAAAAATGAGTACCAATTACCCTATTTTGTCTGCTTTGACCACTTTCTGCATTATTTAGGTGCATGAACAAGCACTGCGCCTTAAATATTATTGTAATTTCAACGAATGCTCTGTAAAAATTCCACGAAGGTCACAAAATAGAAAAATTTTTTTCTGGCTCCGCTAGTGGTGGGGGCTCCGCCCCCGTGGGGCCACTTTTGGGGTGGCATAATGACAAAAATTTTGCCAAGGGCTTTCATTTATCCAACTGCCCTTCTGAAGATTTTCATTTCTGGCCTACGCCTAGCAGTGGGAGGCACCCACCCACAGGTCGGTGGGGCCACTTTTTGTGGGTGGCATAATGACAAAATTTGATCGCCTCGCCAAGGGCTTTTATTTGACACCAAACTTGACCACTTTTGAAGACTTTCATTTTTGAAACACACCAGACCCACAGTGGGAGGCACCCACCCACAGGTCGGTGGGGCCACTTTTTGTGGGTGGCATAATGACAAAAGTTGATCGCCTCGCCAAGGGCTTTCATTTGATGCCGAACTTGACCACTTTTGAAGACTTTCATTTTTGACCCACACCGGACCCACAGTGGGTGGGGCACCCACCCACAGGTCGGTGGGGCCACTTTTTGTGGGTGGCATAATGACAAAAGTTGATCGCCTCGCCAAGGGCTTTCATTTGATACCAAACTTGACCACTTTTGAAGACTTTCATTTTTGACCCACACCGGGCACACTGTGGGTGGGCGCTGTGGGTCAGGGGTCACATCCACCGACCTCAGCAGTATGCTCATCGTTTTCAGCGAACCCGACCCCAAAGCCGAAAAACGCCATTTTTAGTGACTTTTAGGCCATTTCTAGTAAAAGTGGGACATAAAAACTTTTCGTGAAAACAGGTGAAAAAATGCAAAGTTTGGGCCCATCTCCTGAAAGCTACAGAGCGAAATTAAAAATCCCCCTCGTTACATTCCGCGCATAGTCCGAAATATTCAAATAAAATAAACCAAACCGATCTAGCTGCTAGCCTGTGAAAAAGTCGATCACAACCGACTGGCTTTTTCCTACGGGGGGGGGTGGGGCCCCCCCCAGAATTTCGTTCCCCCCCCCAGACTTGGGTCGCCCCCCCAGAATCGCCCCCCCCCCCAGGATTCGGACCTTCCCCCCCCCAGAACTCCAAAATGCCCGGAAAAATAGGGTTTTGAGGGTAAATTTTGAAAATTTTTTCCGGCTTCGCCGGAATTTTACCCATTTTTAAGCATTTTTTAGCTATTTTAAGCTTAAATTAAAGTTAAAAATAGTTAATTTTTAGCTTAGCAGCAAAAAATAGCTATTTTTAGGCATTTTTTGAAAAATTTTTCTTCCCCCCCCCCCCCAAGACTTCCCCCCCCCCAGAAATTTTTGCCTAGGAAAAAGCCAGACCGAAGTGCCAAAATAGCGAAAGTCCGACTTTGGGGCCTTGGCACAGAGCCAAAATTGGCCAGGTGCCAAAATGACCAAAAAAAGGTTGCATGGGAGGACCCTGCCTACCAACATATAATAGTAATATAGGACCAAAATGCCCATATCGTTCCGACACTGCGCTGACATAAGCACTTCCGAAAAGCGTTATTAACCGAGAAAAAAAACAAACGCACGGTAACTCCCGCCTAGTGCAAAATTTCGAAGTTCGGAATTTTAACCAAAAGTATGGTGGTACTTGTAGTACTGCTCGAGTATTTTACGATGGTAACATTTTTACCCCTCCCAGACCTCTAATTAGCTGGCACCAGGCCAACACTGTCTCCAGGGGGCCGCGCAGACGCCTTTATACCCATTATGTAGAGGCGCTATCGCGCCCCTATAATACCCTAAAATGTTGTTAAAAAGTAACGAAGCACTCACTGAATGCATTTACAATTCGTTGCCCCTGATTCGTACAGGAGCTTTTCCAGTGAGAAGTGCAAAGACCCCGGATCCCCTTTTGGGAGTTTTTGCAAATTTTCATTTTGAAAAAAGTCAGGTCCGACCTTCCTTTCCAAAATCCAGGATATACTGGCTTATTTTTACTGGGGGGGGGGGGGGGGGGGGCCGCCCCCCCCATTCGGCGACCTCCCCCCCCCCATTCGAGGAGCCCCCCCATGAAATGCCCCCCCATAAATTCGACCATGATGGAATTTATTACTAAGGAAAAGCTAAGACAACATCCTGAGATTGAAATTCTTTTGGGTAGAAACTAAAACGAAATTGTGCTGCCCAGTACTCTCAGTGCTGTTGTTCTATTATTGTGATTTCCCGCACAAAAAAGTTAAGAAGTTTTGCAATTACTTTTCACCTGTAGGCTGGCGGAGTGATGCGATTTTTTGTGCGACCACAAAGCAAATTCCGGCAAAATGGAATAGACCAATCGTGGCTGAAACTTGAAAGTTTTAAATCAAAACTGGTTTTGTCTTACAGCTCCCTCCTACCTTGGTTTTTCTTAGTGGGGGGCCGCCCCCACTCACCGTAAGGTGCTTAGAAAATGCCAAATGTTAAGGATTTTTGATCAAAATTGTCCAGCTTAGCCGGAGTTTTCTGGTCAAAAATCGTTTATTTTGGTACTGAAACTTGATTTTTGAGCTTTTCAGTTTAGTAATAGCAGTATATATATATACGTACGTAAAGAAACAGACAATTGTTACTGTAGTTTTAGCATTCAAAACCCATTTTATTCCCGCCCCCAATTTTGGTCCCCCGCCTTTTTTGGCCAAGAGAAAACACCCGGCTATACATAAATTTCTTAATAAATTTTCTTTAAGAATTTCTGCTAATGTTACGTAACATATCTCATACCTATACTATTTACCCCTTCAGTTAAACAAAGCTAACTATATAATACGAACATTACGTATATATATATTAAATACCTAAGTATATACATACGAACCTGAAAGCATCCTGATCAATGGTAAGCCCGGACAGTCGAGCCATTTCATAAAACTGAATCTCATCCGCATCCAAAACGGAGCGGTTCCGAGAGACCGCCACGGGCTGTCGACCACTAGTCGTCGTTCCCGCTCCCCCGGACTCAGAGGAGAGGACAGTTGTGCTGCTACCGTTGCTGCGCGCGCTACTCAAAGTGCTGCCGACAGCACAGGATGAACGTGGGCGCGTTGCTCCAGTCTTGGGATTCTGAACCATACTATGTAGACTGCAGGGTAACTAGCAGTTACACAATCGATCCTAAAATACGTACAGTAAATAAGTGAATATACCAATCTTAAAAGCGTTTGGGCTGCCGGCTTATTTTAAGGTGGTGGTAACGTTTGCCGCAGTCATTTTCAAGACTTCATAAACAGTTCAATTTAACGAAAAATGACCCTCGTCGCTTATTTTGGCACAAGACGGTTTTTCATTTGGCGATACCGTTGTCAGATGTTGTCCAAACATGTCCCAGGATTGACACCTCTGAAAACTTGGAAATATCACGGTTTCTGACCCCAAAAATGTTTAATCTCGTTTATTTCTCGGAGTGGTGACAATAGAAAAAATGGCCCAAGAGCAAAGTTGTGCAGTACTTAGTTTAACGAGCTCTTTCGATTGAATACGGTTTTGGCTAATTCGAGCAACTGTATGAAACTTATTCGGCAAAAATAAAAATATTCATATTTTGAAATAAAGACTCCGGGATTCTTTCTAATGTGTTCAAGAACACAGAAGTTAGTGTATTCTGAAAGGTTCAGGCATTTTGGAATACTTTTGCGAAAGTTATTACCCAAAATACGGGAAAGAATACCGCCAGCTTAAGGCTATTTTTATTGGGGGAAGGAGGAACTTCATGCATCCCACGTCGACCAATGTCCCCTAAAATGGGGACAAATAAATTTTTGAAAAAATTAGGATTTTATGCCTTTGTAAAAACTGCGAAAATCGCTTACAATGTCTAACATGGGGAGGTCGCATTTTAAAGGGTCATATTGGGACGGGGGCTCTTGGAATGTGGTGATCGCTTCGGCCTCTCTATATACGCAGTACATTTCGTATGTTTTTTCATATATATATATACTTACATTTCGTACGTATATATATACACACAATAAAAACTGAAAAATTGACTGACGCAATGACGCGACCTTCATGGTGCGGCCGCTTCTTTTCCAACAGCTTTCATTGTGACATGGTGACAAGTTGGGTCAAAACATGTAACAGTATATAAGTATAGAGGTCGGGGAAAAACATAATCTGAAACTGCTTCAATCAAGCTATAGACAACAAGCTAGAACTACTAACCAGTTGGAAGGGTTTGAACTAAAGACTAAGGCACTCTACTGAAGGAAAGGTTCATCCAAATATTTACTTTGCCACAACAGTTGCCACAAGGAAAACGAACGCGACAAGAAAAAATAAATAATTCTTATAGATAGTACGTAGTATACCAAATGTCAGGATACGAACTGTAAGTATATTTACGAAATAGCAGTATACGAAGTGAACGGACACCGTCACCGCTTGGGGCCATAGGATAACGTGGGGGGAATAGGGGGGGAGGGGGGGTGCACACTCCCACATTCAGGGGCGTAGCCAGGATTTTGAAAGGGGGGGGGGTTGACCTGACCAAATTTTTTTGTTCAAAAGGGGGGGCGTACCCGCAGGGTTTTTAGTTTCACGATATGCGCCAGGAAACTTGTTATCTGACCTCGGAAATTGTGACTTAAGAAAAACGTATGAGCCCGAGTTAAAGAACCAAGCCTGGGTCTGGGGGGCGGAGTCCCCAGAAGTTGAAGAACATTTTCAAATTTAAACCCCCTAGGAATTAATCTCGAGTACTATATCTTAAATTAATATAAAATCCGAAGGGGTAAGCGGGGGGTCTGGGGGGCAGCAGCCCCCAAGAAGAAGCCAGACCCCAACCAAACTATGGTAAATTATCTCAGTAAATTACATTAGAGCCCTCGTGAAATTCCAAACTACCGATTTTTTGAGGTGCGTATCTTTGTTTTAGAGTAGACTGCGTATTTTATTTACGTAACGCTAAAAATATATTGTACTTGTACATAATGTTCGCCGCTTTCACGTGAACTGCAGCGGTGGGCCAACCTAAAGGGCTATAAGGTCTAGTAGTACCCTCTAAAGAATTTAAGAATCGCAACTTTTTTTGCGCCGCAGCTGCGCCAAAGCGCCGCAGTGGCGCCGCAAAGTCGGCTCAGAGCGAAAAGTGACCATTTTTGTGGTCGTCGTTCAGGTCGAACGTTACGAGCTGGAGCTGATTTCTTTTTATATTCAGAAATTACATATATTGAACTAACTAACGGTCCAGGTTGCGTGTCTCTACCTCTTCCCTAGCGACCACAGTGGCCCGTCAAAAATGGCGAAAATTCGAAAAATGAAAAATCGAAATTTCTTTCAACCTATTCAACTTTAAAAGCTCAAATCTTTCATACAATGGTTTTCTAGCACGAAGAATCGATTCCCACAGTCAGTTTTACCGTCAGACCCACCCATCTTGCTGGGCTGGTTCCACTTTGCCGTCGGGAGGGTCAAGTCGGAGACCGCTTCCTTGAGGTCCATAGTACGCTCTACCTGGCCTCTCAAAACTTTGTCTATAGGGGTTTTCTGGTGCGCCCAGCTCATTCCCGGTATCCGTTTTGCCGTCCGACGTGCCTATGTTGCTGGGCTGGTTCCACTTTACCGTCGGGAGGGTCAAATTGGAAACCGCTTCCTGGAGGTCCATAGTAGGCTCTACCTGGCCTCTCAAAACTTTGTCTATAGGGGTTTTCTGGTGCGCCCAGCTCATTCCCGGTATCCGTTTTGCCGTCCGACGTACCTATTTTGCTGGGCTGATTCCAATTTGCCGTTTGAAGGGTCAGTCGGGTGGGGGGTCAAGTGGTAGAAAATAAGATTTTGCGAAAGTGGTCAAATTTGTTATCAAATGAAAGCCCTAAGTGAGCTGAACAGCTTTTGTCATAGAACTGCGTACCCAAAGTGGCAGTAGAGTGCTGTGGTGGGGCGAGGTAGGGACTTAGGCGATTTTGGGTCAAAAATAAAATTTTTCAAAAGTCGTCAAATTTGGTATCAAATGAAAGTCCTATGCGAACGGAACCACTTTTGTCATGGAGCCACCCACTCAAACTTGCTGTGCCAAATAACGTCACGTGCCTATGAAACTTTTGTCTTTATATACTTGTTCAACCGGAATGTAAAGGATATAATACGTATAGACACAGCCAACACACACATATTATCCTCTTTTGTGCGGAGCATTTTTGTTACTTGTATATATATATATACATAATGCCTTAACTTGTATATATATATATATGCCTTAACTTGTATATATATACTAGGGATGCACCGGGGCCAGGCCCCGGCTCCGGCCCCGGTAGTCAGGCCCCGGTACCGACCGGGGCCAAAATTAGCAAAGTTTTGTAAGTTTTTTACATTTTTTGACCAAAATTTTGAATTTTCGAAACTCAAAAAGTGTGACAAGTCGTTTGTTTTCCAGCCGCTATGAGTGAAAACAACGTTGGTAACGTTTGTATACCAAAAATTATTGCAAAATTTAAATTTTCAAGAAAATTTTTGAAAATTTTCGATTTGGACCCCCAATTTTCAGGCCCCGGCCCCGGTACCGGGGCCAAGGTGGCCCCGGCCCCGGCCGGGGCCACGATGAGGTCCCGGCCCCGGCCCCGGTAGTGGCGGCCCCGGTGCATCTCTAATATATACGTATATATATACTGTATAATACACAGTAACGACTAGGCCAACGCGCCGAAGGCGCAAAAGTTTTGAAAAAAGTAAAGAAAAACGCGCTGAAGGCGCAAAATTTGTGAAAAAAAGTAAAAAACGCTCCGAAGGCGCAAAAGTTTTGAAACAGTGCAATGGAGAAAGCGCCGCAAGCGCGAAAATTTTAGAAATTTTACAAATTTCGCACTGTTTTATCAAATTTTTTTGGTGGGGCAAAAACCAAAAGGGAAGTTTCAACCCCCAGCCCCCCCCTTGGATACGCTCATGCCCTAGACCGAAAAAACGGGTAGACCTCCTCTTCGAAAAGGGAAAAATGACAGAACCTCTCGTCCTCGTCCAGAAAAGAAAAACGGGTAGACCCCACAGCAATTCTTACCAAAAAAAGTTGTGTATGATGTTTATATGTGTTAAAGTTAAAATACAACATTTTCAAATGACTATGTGACCTCAATTTTTGTACAAGCTCAACTCAAATTTTGTCAATATTTTGATGCAGTTGTACTAAAGACAGCCCTCTCTTTCATTTAGAACGGTTAGAAATGCTCTTTCCAAAAAAGTTTCGGGGTGAGATTTTTCCCGCATATATATGGGTTTTTCCCGCATATAGTCAATCGGGAAAAAAACGCCATTTTTTCAAACTTTTGGACGTGTAGAACTCATTTTTTGGAATTATGGGAAACTTCTTGTAGTTTGAAGAATGGCAACCCCTACGGATTATTTTCATGTATTAATCACTTCTCTGGACTGTAGCAATAGAGAGTACTATGTGATTTATTTCCTGGGAAAAAAAAGTCAAAATCGGGAAAAAAAGCCACTCATCGGGAAAAAAAGCCACTTTGGTCGAAGCATATCCTGAAGGCGTAGACCAATTCTGAGTGTTCCAACGTGTTCAGCGTCGCTTATTTACCCTAGATTTGTTGTTTACCGAGGCAAATTGCCTTCGTAAAGCATTAAATAGAACTTTTTAGTTTGCAGCATAAACTGGCTAGGTTTCATCAAATATAACGTAAACATACAAATTTTTTAAAAACTTGCTAAAACGAAGGCTAACCACAAAATAGTGTTTTCCAATGAATTCGTAATGCTCTTTTTGGCCAAATGTGCCAGTTTCAGGATGAAAGGTGGAGTGTAGCTGTCAAAACGACTGACGTGACATATTAGTCCAAAAGTTGCTCATTTCAGGGACTGTCCACCTACAAACGGTATTGCTTTGTAAAACTTGCATTGCTGATTATTTTCAACATAGTTATCATGCCAGAAATCTAGAAAAACTGCTCACAATGGGTCTCGCAATCGACTGGCTTTTTTTTCCCGATGGGTCAAAATCATCGGGAAAAAAAGCCACACCTGCCCAGAGACAACGTGACATCTTGAACTGTTTGCAATAGTATGAGAACAAAGCCAGACATGTTCTCTCTTGATTGCAATAGAAATTATTCAGATAGCGCTATTGACACTAAAGTTATGAATTTTTGAAACATTACCGTTTTCCCGCCTTTTCAGGAACAAAATTTTCCAAAAAATGTCGACCCCGCTGTTGACTATAGAGGAGAGATAGAAAGCTATTTTTCGGCGTGTGGGCTTATATTGAGGTCGCCATTCTACACGCCAAATATTACTGCAATAGCTTCATCCGTTAGGCCACAGCGGTCGTGGCTTTTTTTTCCCGAAATTTTGACGTGGCTTTTTTTCCCGATTGACTATATATATGGGTTTTTCCCGCAGTGTGTTTTTTCCTGCCAGTTTGGGACAATTTTTCTCGCTACCGACACACCCTAGAGGCAGAGAGGTGTTACAGCTTATTAAAAAGATTAGGTTAGATCTAGCTGCCCTTTATAATCAGCATTTCGATATGTCAAACTACTAAAAAGTTCTGGCCAAAAATCTGAAAAGTGGGTTTTCCCCCTTGACTATATATATATATGTTTTGCTGCTGAGCTAAAAATTATGAGATTTTTAGAACAATTTTAAGCTTAAAATAGCTAAAAATGCCTAAAAACCCGGGAAAGCCGGAAACATTTTTGAAAATTTACCTTTAAAATGAAGGGGGTCCAGAGGGATCTCCAAAGGGGAACTCCAAAACAAGTTGAGGAGCAGGTGAGACGAGAGCCCCACCCATACCCCTGGGCTTTTTCCCCACTCTCTATGAGGTGCCCTAAAAATGCCAAATTTTAGGATTTTTGGTCAAAATTTTCAAAAATTTTTCGGCTTCGCCGGAATTTTTTGGTCAAAAATCGTCAAAAATCGGTCAAAAATTTTGCTTCGATGGCGGTGCTGCTGCTGTAATAGAAGCTGGACATACGGAGCTACATCGAATCTTGATGGCTGCAGGAAGATTCTGCTCCAGCTACCAGGCCGAGGTCACTGCGATCTGTGCTGGACTGGATTGGATCAATGAGAACTGGGATCCGTCGTGGAAAAAAATCAGAATCTGCACGGACTCCCAGTCTGCTCTGAGAACTCTTCAGTCTGGCCAGTGCAACGTAAATGGCCATAGAATTATCAATGACATCTGGAATCATCTCAGCCGAATCACTGCCAATGCCGCCCACACTACCTTCCAGTGGGTGCCGTCACATGTCGGTATCTCCGGAAACGAAAAGGCCGATGAGGCGGCCAAAAATGCCGCCACCTTAGCGCAAAATCTAGTGCCCCTGGACTTTACAACTGCCAAAGCCGTAATAAGGCGCCACTGCCGGAATAAAAACGCAGAAGAAGTGCGCACAACAGACTCGATGGGTATATACGGTGGAACCTACCCCAAAAAGGCTGAGGAAATCGGCTTCAGCAGGAAGCATGGGACTGTACTGGCCCAACTTAGAAGTAAAGGACACTGCAAACTGTTGGCCCAGTACAGACACCGAATTGGAATAGCACAGACTCGTGTTTGCCCTAGCTGTGGCGAGCAGGAGGAGGACCTGCACCACCTTCTAGTCGACTGCCCCGCCCATACCAAAATCCGTACCCGGTACCTTGGGCCCAATCCCTCCCTCGGGGTCCTGTCGGAGGAGCCTCTGGCTGTGGTGCAATTCCTAAGGGGTGCGGGGAGGCTAGACTAGCCTCTCTGGTCATATTGGGATTCCCAGAAGATCCAGGAAAACAACAACAACAAAAATTTTGCTACGCAATCTCGATTTTTGAACACTTTTAAGCATAGTTATAGCAGGTGCCGTGCCGGCTGAGTGGTTAAGGCGTTCGACTTCGGATCCGATAGTCCGAGGTTCGAATCCCCGCTGCCACAAGGCTTTCACAAATCCCCTTGAGCACGGGACTAAGCACATACCGGTTCGCCGTGGGCTCTAGCCAACCCAGCTATCCATCCTTAATTGGTCGGTAAATGGGTACCACTTATGTGGGAAAATAACAGGAGACTGTGTAGGCATCTGCCCTGAGGAGCTGGCCCCTCCTCCACAGTTGCAGCTATCGTCAGAGGTAGCACTCCTGGCTCAAGTGGCTTGTAATCGGAGATGAGCACCGACGCCCTGTATATTCTCGCATGAGGATAGGAGTTACTCCGGGGGTCCTTTACCTTTACCTACCATTTTTTTAAAACCCCAAAACTTTTTGGGCACCCCTTCCCCCCCACATTTTGGGTTAGTCAAGCGACAAAATAATTTACTATAACGATTATTTACGATAATTTACTTGCAAGAAATAAACGTCTAATGTATACAACTGTTTTTAGGTAAAATGCAAAAATTCTTCAACTTATGGGGGGCTCCGCCCCCAGATCCCCGTTGCATGTTATCTTGGACCCCTCCTTTTCAAAATCCTGAGTGCGGGCCTAATATAAATAAGATTTTAATAGCCTATATTGAAGAACGTCCAAAATAACCCTAGAGGCTGTATTTTTGTCGCTGTCGCTGCTTCCCTGCAAATTTTTTGGGACTTTGAAATTTTCGAACATTTTGGTCCGTCCAGGTCCAAGTGCCGAAGTTTAGCAAACTTGCTTGTCCACCCTGATACTACTGGAAATACCTAGACCAAAGCGGATTGTATGTTGTGTAGGGCATCTGTTGGGCTTCATGATGATATACGTATATATATATATATGCCACACTCCTTAAACCAACCCCTCCTCCGGTGCGACCTGGGGGTGACCTGGAGTTGGCGTGGCGGGAAAAAACCCACATTCGGGAAAACCCAATTTTCAAAATTGAATATTTTTCTAAACACTGGCAGGAAAGGTCAAACTAATATATACATATATACATTTTTGTTTAATATAGCCTATAGATTACACCTGGCTTTTTCCTACAGGGGGTGGGGGGGTGGGGGGCGGTCCCCCCCCAGAATTTCGTTCCCCCCAGAATTTCGTTCCCCCCAGACTTGGGTCGCCCCCCTCAGGATTCGGGCCTTACTCCCCCCAGAACTTTAAAGTGCCCGGAAAATAGGGTTTTGAGGGTAAATTTTGAAAAATTTTTCTGGCTTCGCCGGATTTTTACACATTTTTAAGCATTTTTTTAACTATTTTAAGCTTAAATTGAGGTTAAAAATTGTTCATATTTTAGCTCAGCAGCAAAAAATAGCTATTTTTTAAGCATTTTTGAAAAATTTTCTTCCCCCCAGAAATCCGTGCCCCCCCAGACTCCCCCCCAGAAATTTTTGCCTAGGAAAAAGCCAGTACACTGGTATATACTGGCTTATTTTTACTGGGGGGGGGGGCCGCCCCCATTCGCGACCTCCCCCCCCATTCGAGGTCCCTCCATAAATTTCCACCTCCCCCCATAACCCAAAAAAGTGCCAATTTTTACCATTTTTACCCTACATTTTCGAAAAATTTTCCGTCTTCGCCGCATTTTTAACGAAATTTTTACTATTTTAGCGTAAAAAACACCTAAAATTAGTCATTTTTAGCGATTTTTGGCATTTTGTGCACAAAAAACGTAAAAAATTAGCAAAATTTTTCCGAAAATATGCCCCCCCATTTTTGGTGAGCCATAGTGAGCAACTTCGAGCCCCCCCCCCCATAAATTTTGGCCTAAAAATAAGCCAGATATATATATATAAATTTTACCTGGGTTCGTTCTCTGGTGGGTGCTCCAGGCCCAGGGAGTCAAAATGGTACATGTCCGTGGCGGCGCCAGGGGCACCCCTTTGCGATTTGGACCCCTCCCTTTGGGGTGTCGGGGGCCCCCTTGAAAAATTTTTCAGCTGTTTATATGCATAATTTGAGTGTTTTTAAGAAATTTGTTTAAAAAATCAGCAAATTTTTGGGAAAAATCAAAAAATTTTGCTAAAATTTGAGAAATTTTTTGGAAAGTGAAGGTAAAATTTGGCAAAAATTTTGGTTTTCCCAAAAAGGTCGCCGGATTTTTGGGTCGAGCCCCCCCCCCCTTCAAAAAATTCTGGCGCCGCTACTGCACATGGTAGTTTCCCTGGAACTTTAGGTCTGGGGGGAAGGGTATGTCAAAAATTCTGGGAGGGGATAAAAATGGTCAAAAATTTTGAGGGGGGATAGGATACCCCCAAAGGAATGGTGCCATTTCAAGCCAAAATTTCAATTTTTGCTAAAAATACTTATTTTTGCCCTAAAATTGGTCTAGTTTGGCTTTAAATACAAGAAAAACGCATTTTCTACACAATAGGATGCTTAAACTGCCGAAAATAAAAAATTATTAAAAATTTCCAAAATTTGCCTAACTTATTGTTTATAAATGTATATATGTATATACAATATAATTATATATGTGTGTGTGGATTAAAGATACAAAATATTCAAAAGTCGCTATGACAAGGTTTTTTTAGGCCATAGCTTAGGCCATGGCCTAAATTTATGAGTCGGTGGCCTAAAGGAGTTTGGCCGTTGAGGCCATTGGCCTAAATTTTTCGATGAAAACCCAGTTAAATTTTATTGATTTTTAAGTAAAAACAGCAATTTTTTAAAAATTTTTCGCGCCTTCGGCGGGATTTTATACATTTTCACTTGTATTTCTGGGCAACGCCAGCTGCCAGCTAGTTACATTGACTATTTGCACTTATAAATACACATTCTAGCTATAATTTCATTTACTATTATAAAGATTTCATCGGAGAAATGCTTTTTTAGCATGTAGTTTAACTTTATTTCTGTTAGTTTAATTTTCTCTTTCTTTGGTACTCTATACAATACTCGTATGCTCCTACCTGTTTTAATTTTCAATAAAAATTAATTAATTCATTAATATATACTGTCGTGCACCATTATTTCTATGCTAACAAGGTTCTGTTTCTGCCATTTTAAGGTAAAAACGTAGTTTTTCTGGTGTGTTAAACAGTGACGATGGCGATTTTTGTTGTTAAACAGCGATTTTTGAATATATATTGCGTGAATACATGATAACTGTACAACAACTTAACTTAACTTACAACTTAACAATGCGTACAATAACGCACAACCTGGAAATTAACAAAATTAGGATGGTCTAGATTTTTTGGCTGATGGGATGGCCTAAAAAATTTGAGTCGTTGAGGCCATTTGGCCTAAAGTTCGGCGACCAAAAAAAACCCTGCGCTATGACCTCAATTTTTCAAAAAACTAATACGTATATATATTTTGTACAGTTAAACTAAAAACAACCCGCTCAT
Source organism: Trissonchulus latispiculum (assembly GCA_030248195.1). Classification (NCBI taxonomy): domain Eukaryota; kingdom Metazoa; phylum Nematoda; class Enoplea; order Enoplida; family Ironidae; genus Trissonchulus; species Trissonchulus latispiculum. Next base: position 56,675 of record JASAND010014707.1, read on the forward strand.
TCATTTGGAACGTTTAAAAATGCTCTTGGCAACTTTCCAAAAAAATTTTGGGATGGGTTTCCCCTCACATTGAATTTTTCCAGCCAGTTTGGGACAATTTTTCTCACTAACGGCGCACCCTAGAGAGGTGTCCTATGTATAGCTCATAAGAAAGCTTACGACTAGGCCTAGCTGCCTGTATAGTCAGTATTTCAATATCTCAAACTAGGAAAAAGTTCTGGCCAAAAATCTGCAAAGTGTTTTTCCCGCTTGACTATAAAATTTGCAAGTTTTCAAAAAAAGTCCAAATTTTTGGCTTAACGTGTTTTATCGCGAAACACTATTATAATGGTTTGTGTGCTTCTAGACTCAATATTCACCTTATTCTGGACTCAGAAATATATATGTTGGCAATCAAGTTTTCGAGGTAGAAACACTGTCTAATGCATACATTAACATAGATTTGGACTTTTTACTCCCCCCCAACCCAAACAGGTGGTACTATGGGTTCCGACGGAGTGTGGGTGGACCCTTCCCCAATTTTCGATTTTATGCCATTTTCTGGCCTCCTACTGAGCAATTTTGACAAAATAGGAAAAAATAGGAATTTTTTCTTGCAAAAAATAGGAAAAAATAGGAATTTTCGAAGCTAAAAATAGGAAAATATAGGAAATTAAATGAAGCCTATTGGGCGAATCAATATTGAATTAACAGTATTAATTTAGTTTTTATTTTTAGCACCTTCACGCTTGTTACAACAAAGCAGAACAACGGTACAGCAATGTTCACAGAAGAATCACCCCGGAAATTCACAAAAAACCCAACTAGACGGCTAACAAGCAGCAGCCGAAATTTTTTGCACGAAATAGCCACAAGCCCCAACCGTAACAAGTTTCACAAAATTCCTCCGACCGGTGCCCAAAATAGTCGACCCACCCAAATGCGACACTCGGACAATTCCGGGCCAAAATTGAATTGTTTTCTGGTACTCTCCAAGGTTCTTTAGGCCATAGCTTAGGCCATGGCCTAAATTTATGAGTCGATGGCCTAAAGAATTTTGGCAGTTGCGTTGAGGCCAGTTGGCCTAAAATTTTCGACAAAAACCCAGTTAAATTTTATTGATTTTTAAGCAAAAACCGTATATAATTTTCTAAAAAATTTTTCGAGCCTTCAGCGCCAATTTATATATTTTCACTTGTATTTCTGGGCTGCGCCAGCCGCCAGCTAGTTACATTGTCTATTTACACTTATAAATTCACATTCAAGTTTTATAAAGATAATTATATATTAAGATATTAATTACAAGTAACAAAAATGCTCCGCACAAAAGAGGATAATATGTGTGTGTTGGCTGTATCGTATATATATATCCTTTAAATATCCTTTAAATATATAATAAATTTAAATAGGTATATATATCCTTTAAATTCCTGTTGAAGAAGTAAAGACAAAAGTTCCATGGGCCCGTGACGTTATTTGGCACAGCAAATATTGGTGGATGGTTCCATGTCAAAAGTTGCTCAGCTCACTTAGGGCTCATTTGATACCAAATTTGACCACTTTTGAAAACTTTCATTTTTGACCGAAAATCGCCTAAGTCCCCACCCCACCCCACCACAGCACTCTACAGCCACTTTGAGCATGCAGTTCTATGACAAAAGTTGCTCAGCTCGCTTAGGGCATTCATTTGGTACCAAATTTGGCCACTTTTGAAAACTTTCATTTTTGACCGAAAATCGCCAAGTCCCCACCCCACCCCACCACAGCACTCTACAGCCACTTTGAGCATGCAGTTCTATGACAAAAGTTGCTCAGCTCGCTTAGGGCTTTCATTTGGTACCAAATTTGACCACTTTTGAAAAATTTTATTTTCGACCACTTGACCCCCCACCCGACTGACCCTTCAAACGGCAAAGTGGAACCAGCCCAGCAAAATAGGTACGTCGGACGGCAAAACGGATACCGGGAATGAGCTGGGCACACCAGAAAACCCCTATAGACAAAGTTTTGAGAGGCCAGGTAAAGCCTACTATGGACCTCCAGGAGGCGGTTTCCGACTTGACCCTCCCGACGACAAAGTGGAACCAGCCCAGCAAGATGGGTGGGTCTGACGGTAAAACTGACTAAGGGAATCGATTCTCCGTGCCAGAAAACCATTGTATGGAAGATTTGAGCGTTCAAAGTTAAATAGATAGCGAGAAATTTCGATTTTTCATTTTTCGAATTTTCGCCATCTTTGACGGGCCAGTGTGGTCGCTAGGGAAGTGATAGAGAAACGCAACCTGGACCGTTAGTTAGTTCAATATATGTAATTTCTGAATATAAAAAGAAATCAGCTCCAGCTCGTAACGTTCGACCTGAGCGACGACCACAAAAATGGTCACTTTTCGCTATGAGCCGACTTTGCAGCGCCACTGCGGCGCTGTGGCGCAGCTGCGGCGCAAAAAAGTTGTGATTCTTAAATTCTTTAGAGGGTACTACTAGACCCCATAGCCCTTTAGGTTGGCCCACCGCTGCAGATCACGTGAAAGCGGCGAACATTATGTACAATACAACCATCAAATAGGAGAAACCGGAAAAAAAACATCGCCGCCATAACCGGTCCGGGGCGCAACTTTTTAACGGTAAGTGATACGGGGCTGAAACTTCACAGACATACTAAACTCGATGTGCTCTACAATTTGCGCATGAAATCTGCGCAGGATTTTGCGCAGCTTCTGCGCAGCTTATTTTACACTGTCTCCAGCCACTTTTCACACATATTATAGGGGTCGCTGCCGCGACCCCTATGATCTATAAAGATTTCATCGAAGAAATGCTATTTTTAGTATACGTATATGTCGTTTAACTTTATTTCTATCAGTTTAATTTTGTCTTTCGTTGGTTCTCTGTGCTAGTATGCTCGTACCTGTTTTAATTTTCAATAAAAATTTATTAATTAATTAATACTGTCGTGCACTATTATTTCTGTGCTAACGAGTTTTGTTCTGCCATTTTAAGGTAAAAACGTAGCTTTTCCGGTGGGTTAAACAGTGACGATGGCGAGCTTCGAATAGATAACGCATGAATACATGATAACTGTAATTTTAACAATGCGTACAACAACGCACAACCTAAAAATTAACAAAATTTGGATGGCCTAAATTTTTTGGCTGATGACCTAAAAAATTTGAGTCGTTGAGGCCATTTGGCCTAAAGTTCGGCAACGAAAAAACCCTGGTACTCTCTATGGACTTTGTGCAGCTACCCCATACGTATTAGCATGTAACATGTCCTAACTCTAAGCTAACCAACCATGTATTGGAATCCCCGCCATGTCCTCTGGCTTCGCCACCGGCGGGTGATTTTTATCTCGGCTAAAGGCCAGACAGCTGTTATCGTTTTTAGGGCAAAATGAACTGCATATCCTTAGTGCTAAATTTTCTTCTTATGCTCAATGTGTACCCCACTACCAATTTTAGTTTTTGTACAGAGGGGGGCTAGTTTAAACTTATCATTGTTGTTCACCAATTTTTTAAAACTGCAGTTTGTAATTGAACTACATTTTACAGCTATCACTTTAATTGAATATTCCATGAGGGGGCCTTCGGTTACCGCTTGATTTATTTTGATAATTGACCAAGAAATTTTGTTAATTGCTCGCAATCTTCCAGAAACTATTAATGTTTTTTGCATTTATAAAGTGACGACAGATTTAGCAAAAGAAAAATATAGAAAGTACCAATTAGATTACTTGCATTAGTGAGATCAGAAAATCACGAGCATTTCAAATTATTTAATTTCAGAATTTTCAAAAATTTCTATTTCAAGTTTGAAAATTTTCAAATAACGAGAATGATCGGTTTAAAAAATCTGTCAGAGTATATATTGTTTGGTGTTTTAGATTTCAAAAATTGTTTTGGCTGTGAAATTTTTAATTCTGAAATTACTGTTCCATTATGGCTTAGAATTAATTGGGCATTTCGTTAAATTTTATTGACTGAAATGTTCACTTAAAGAACCCATCTTGCAGAATTTCTAAATTTTCAACGAAAGGAAACAATCCTCTGAGCAGCTTATCTGGCACGAGAGTCAGTTGCAGCTGAGTTATAGCCGGTAATCTATTAATCGAAAATGAATTCCCAAAAACCTCAACAGGGTCCAACCACCGTCTTTACTTTTAATGTCATTTTTTACTTGTTGAAATAGAATAGGTATATATATACTTTTAATATGATTTTCACGTATATACTGAAACAAAACCTGTCTGTAACGTACGTACTATACATATACTTGAAATACTACATATTTTTCACAATCGGCGGTATATAGTAGTTTTGAAAAGTGTAAAATAATTCCGTAAAGTAGTGTGTAAAAAATTCTAAAATATGTAAAAATCTAGTGTTAAAAAGTGGTGGCGTAATTAACAGGAAAGCAGGACTGGTGGCGTAATTTCCAAATTGCAAATTTCCAAATTGTCGCAGTATTTGCGGTTTTCGCCAAGTTCTAAACAAAGTTAGCAAAGAAACAAGAAATGTCTCCAAGTAAATAGGACTTTTCGCCAATTTTTGCACAAATCGACGTCAGTTCGCGATATTCCGACAATTTGCAAACTTCGCCAACAGGCCTGGTTTTCGTGAAATGTACTATACACATAAATAACTAAACTAAATTAATTAAATTAAAGGAAAGATTTAGAAAATTAATCTTTCAATCGCATGCGAAACCACAAGACTGTGATAGTATTGCAGACAAAGACTTGTCGGCGAAGCCGAAAATTTTTGAAAATCCGGGATTAAAGCGCACACTAAACATTATCTGAGACATTAATACTGAAATAATTCAAAACTGGATAAAAATAATAAAAAATAGGAAAAAATAGGAATTTTCATCAAAAATAGGAAAAAATAGGAATTTCAAAGAAAAATAGGAAAAAATAGGAAAAATAGGAAGAGTAGGAGGCCTGCATTTTTGACCACTTTTGGGCCAAAAATCTTGGGGGTTGGGGGCATAGGTGTAATTGGGGGGGGGGGTTGGGGGGGGGGGGGAACCCCCCCCAGGCATTTTGTGCAAACACCCCGTAATTTTTGGGGGCCCGCGGCCCCCCCAACCGGGGGGGGGGGGGGGGGGTAGTCGCGCCGAAGGCGCGAAGGAAAAATTGGGCATTTTTAGGCAAATTTTGCAAAATTTTTCAAAAAAGTCCAAATTTTTGGCTTCACTTGTTTATTATCGCGAGAAATACACGTTTATAACGGTTTTATGGTCTTCTAGACTCAATATTGACCTTATTCTGGACTCAGAAACATGTTGGCAATAAAGTTTTCGAGTTTAAAAACACTGTCTAATGTTAAAATTACTTAATGATTTCATGTTTTTCGGCATTAGCAATGGCTGAAAATGCGATTTTTGACATAAAAATAGAAAAATTTTTTTGGGGGAGGTTTGGGGGTCTAAAAGGGCCCCCCCAAAATTCCGGGGGAGGGCCCCCCCAACCCAAATCCCCGTTACACCTATATATGGTTGGGGAATGGGATTGGGGGGGGACGTCCCCAACCCCACCGGCCACCAGTAGCGGTGCCAGGATTTTTTGAAGGGGGGCCGGAGTGCGACCCAAAGATCCGGCGATCTCAAATTTTATGAAAAATTTTTCGATTTTTTGCAAAAACTTGCCGATTTTTTAAAAGAATTTCTTAAAAACACTCAAATTATGCATATAAACAGCTGAAAAATTTTTCAAGGGGGGGGGGCGACACGACACCCCAAAGGGAGGGGCCCGAATCGCAAAGGGGGGGCCCGGGGCCCCCCCGGTGCCGCCACATAACCCCACCCCCCCCCTAACACACCTATGGTTGGGGGGTCTCCAGAGGCAGTGGCGGATCCAGGATTTTGAAAAGGGGGGGTGGCCCGCTGAAAAATTTTTCTAGGGGGGTAACCAATTTTTTCCGGGGGGGGGGGGGGTGGTGAAAATTTGCTTTTTCCGGGAACAAAATATTTTTACAAGAAAATATTGTGTATGGAAAGGTTAGTTCACTTGCCAATTGGAAAACAAATATATCCCGTGAGTGAAGCAAAGCAAATTTATATATACACAAGAAGCACACAGGCAGAGCCCCCCAGAAGTTGAAGAATTTTTTGAAATTGGAAAAAATTCGTCATGCAAACTTTTCAAAAGATTAAATAAATAAAATGGAGATGTACATGTATATATATATATATATATATATATATATAGTAACTTACGAAGTGAAAAACTTGCAGTAAAATAGTATAAGTATATACAAGGAATGGTGGCAATAAAGAGGACAAGCTACAAGGGCAACAAAGATAATGTGCGAAACGGGGGGTATGGGGGGCGGAGCCCCCCCGAAGTTGAAGAATTTTTTGAAATCGTGGGAAATTCAGCAATTCAAATGTTTAAAAAGATTAGTTAAGATGAGATGGGTTATTGAGTTGTATAATCGATCAGTGGAAAACCAAAACGGGAATTGGATGCTTTTCAGAATTTTTCACTTCCACGATTTATTCTAGAACACTTTCAGAAGCTGCCAATTATCAATCTTGCATTGCCCATTTATATATATATACGTCACTGGCGGATCCAGGATTTCGTGACGGGGGGGCGGTAAAAATTTCCTAGCGGGGGGTCTGAGGGGCGGAGCCCCCCAGAAGTTGAAGAAATTTTTTGTGTTTGCAATAAAATCGGTCTTCGGATCTTTAATTCTTTTTATACTGAAGAACTGAACAAATTTTTTAAAATTATTGACATTTTTAGGCAAAAATGGTAATTTTCTCCGAAATATCGGATGCATTTCAAGATTTTTCTTCACAAATGCAATAAATATACCGTTAAAAAGTAAAACATTCGCGCCAAAGGCGCGAAATTTTTGTTTTTTACCTTTTCCCATTATTTTCTCCTTAACTTTTCCTACCTTCGAATCGCGACGGGGGCGCCGCCCCCCCCCCCCGCCCCCCCCCTGGATCCGCCCCTGATATACGTTATGAAAGCAAAATAAAATTTGTAAATATATATTTATAAATATAAGCCGGTATAGCGCGGCGGGAAAAAAAACCCAAATTTTCGAATTTTGGCTGTAACTTTTTTATTAAGCGACAAATCGAAAATCTAACGATAACTACCATGAGGCCTTGCGAAGAGCTTCAAAATGAGCCATAAAACGTCTCTCTATCACTTACGGTTGGTGAGAAATTTTCGACCAAACCGATGGGAAAAAAAACCCAATGCGGGAAAAAAAAACCCATGGGCGGGAAAAAAAAACCCAGCCGAATTTTTTGCTGCAAGCTTTCCAGAACGGTTTTGACTATACCATTCGAAAGAGCGGGTCATTTTTAGTACATCTGAATCATAAAATATCAATATTTTTGCAAAAAATCATGTAAAATGGACTTTTCAAAATTTCGTATGTTTAACACGTAAACATACGCAAATTTTGGAAATTTTTGAAATTTGCTTAATTTCTGCAGTTTAAGCATCCTATCACATAGAAAACGTGTTTTTATTGCATTTAAAGCCAAACCCGACCCATTTTAGTAAAAAAATAGCGATTTTTGGCGAAATTTGAAAATTTGGCTTGAAATGGCACCATCTCAGATTTTGGCCACCTGGACCTCACATAGAAGGTCGAACCTAGGTAAAATCTATACCAAATTAATCAGGAGGCTCTACTGAGCTAAGAAATGCATGAATTATTCCTTTGCTGCTAATGGTTAGAAAAAAAATTTCATTTTGAAATTTGGGTTTTTTTTTCCCGCATTGGGTTTTTTTTCCCGCCGAGTCTAGGTCACCCCCAGGTCGCACCACAGGTATTAGAGCCAAATTGCATACACCATCGTGAAGTTCGAGACATATCCTCTGTGAAACTGTAATCCATTTTGGGCTAAGTCTTTCCAGTAGTTCAGGGTGACCCCCCAAAGTTGACCCTGCCTGACCCCCATGTTGGGACCAAAAATTCCAAAATTTTCAAAGTCCCAAAAAATCTGCTGAGAGGCAGGGGGAACTACAATAATACACCCTCTAGGGTAGTTTTGGACGCTCTTTAAGATAGGCTATTAAAATCCGATCTATCTCATATGGGTGACTCACACTGGCGATGGGTTTTTTTCCCGCATATCGGATTGGGTTTTTTTTTCCCGCCGCGCTATATATAGTCATAAAATAAACTGAAAGCGTTGAGTACAATTAATTACATACTTACAAAACAGGAAAGGAAACAAAATAGAAGACACTTTAAGAGACAGAAGTTCTGTCACAGAATTATGTACGTAATAAAGCAGCACAGAAGTATATATATACGCATAAGTGCGCCGCAGGCGAAATTTTTTAAAAATGTGTGAAATTTATTAAAATTATGCTTAATTTTCACTCGAAATATGCATTATATATAAACAGCTGAAAAAATTTTCTTGGGGGGGGGCCCGGAATGTCAAAGGAGGGGGCCCAAATCGCAAAGGGGGGGGCCCCGGGCCCCCCCCCTGGATCATAGGTGTAACGGGGATTTGGGTTGGGGGGGCCCCCTCCCCCGGAATTTTGGGGGGGGCCCCTTTTTAGACCCCCCCAAACCCCCCCCCACGACCATAGTTTCCCTGGAAATTTTGGTTGGGGGGGCAAACTTCGGAAATTTGGTGGTCGACCCCCGAAATGTGATGGGGAGTACCCCCCCCGAACCCCCCCCCAAAATTCGGACCTCAGAAAATTCAAAAAATGGCCAAAAAATGCAAAAATTTCTGTAATTTAGCCCTTTTTTCATCAAAATAATGCTTGTTCTTAACGTTTTAGGCGTTTTTGCACCGTTTTAAAGCGATTTTAGGCCAAAATTTTAGAAAAATTTTTCAAAAAATGACCATTTTTCGACCAAATTTAGCTAACTTTTTGGGTCCAAAAATCGTTGGGGGGGGGTTCGGGGGGGGGTAGCCAAAAGTGGGGGGAGGGATAGTCCAAAAATCTGGGAGGGGGTAAATTTGGTCGAAAATTTTGGGGGGGGGATACCCCCCCCCAACCCCCCCCCCCTAAGGAAACTATGCCCACGACCCCCCCAAACCTCCCCCAAAAAATTTTTCTATTTTTGTGCCAAAAATCGCATTTTCAGACATTGCTAATGCCGAAAAACATGAAATCATTAAGTAGTTTTAACATTAGACAGTGTTTTTAAACTCGAAAACTTGATAGCCAACATGTTTCCGAGTCCAGAATAAGGTCAATATTGAGTCTAGAAGTCCATAAAACCGTTATAAACGTGTATTTCTCGCAATAATAAACACGTTAAGCCAAAAATTTGGACTTTTTGAAAAATTTTGCCAAATTTACCCTAAAAATGCCCCATTTTTGGCCCAATTTTCGCGCCTACGGCGCGACGGCACTTATTTAGATGGGGGGGGGGGGGGGGGGGGGGGTTTTTTGGCCGTGGTCCCCCTTATGATTCGAAAAAAATTTTTTGTCTCCAATTTGGCTGAGAAGTTGCCCCTAGGGTAAGTCGAGGTCGCTGATTTCAAAAATCGAATCGAGAGATCGATCCGATGAATCGATCGATCAGTAGAATCGATCGATCAAAATCGATCAAAAAATTTTTTGTCTCCGATTTTCGCGAAAAGTCGTCTATAGGGTAATTTTGGGGCGCTGATTCCGAATCTGCAGTCGAAATTTCGATCCGAGCTGTCAAAATCGACTTATTGACGAATTTTAGAAAAATCGATGAAAATCGATTTTTGCGAGCGCAGGATCGATTTTCATGAAATTTCGATTGTAGATTCGGAATCAGCGCCCCCGAATTACCCTATGGACGACTTTTCGCGAAAATCGGAGACAAAAAATTTTTTGATCGATTTTGATCGATCGATTCTACTGATCGATCGATTCATCGGATCGATCACTCGATTCGATTTTTGAAATCAGCTACCTCGATTTACCCTAACGGCAACTTCTCAGCCAAATCGGAGACAAAAAATTTTTTCGAACCATAAGGGGGGACCAAGGCGAAAAAATCGGCACTTATAAAGATGGGGGGGACAAAAATTTTGCCTTGGTCCCCCCTTATGTTTCGAAAAAAATTTTTGTCTCCGATTTGGATGAGAAGGTGCCCCTAGGGTAAATCGAGGTCGCTGATTTCAAAAATCGAATCGAGAGATCGATCCGATCAATCGATCGATCAGTAGAATCGATCAATCAAAATCGATCAAAAAATTTTTTGTCTCCGATTTTCGCGAAAAGTCGCCTATAGGGTAATTCGGGGGCGCTGATTCCGAATCTGCAGTCGAAATTTCGATCAGAGCTGCCAAATTCGACTTATAGACGATTTTTGAAAAAATCGATGAAAATCGATTTTTGCGGGTGCAGGATCGATTTTCATGAAATTTCGACCGCAGATTCGGAATCAGCATCCCCGAATTACCCTATAGGCGACTTTTCGCGAAAATCGGAGACAAAAAATTTTTTGATCGATTTTGATCGATCGATTCTACTGATCGATCGATTGATCGGATCGATCTCTCGATTCGATTTTTGAAATCAGCGACATCGACTTACCCTATGGGCACCTTCTCATCCAAATCGGAGACAAAAAAGTTTTTTCGAAACATAAGGGGGGACCAAGGCAAAATTTTTGTCCCCCCCATCTTTATATATAAGTGCCCAAAAATCCCCCCCCCCCCCCCCCCCATCTAAATAAGTGCCGGCGCGACTACCCCCCCCCCCCGTTGGGGGGGGGGGGCCGGGGGCCCCCAAAAAATTTCTGGGGGGGGTTTGGAAAAATGGCTGGGGCGGGTTACCCTCCCCCAAACCACCCCCCAATTACACCTATGCCCTGGATCCGCCACTGTCCAGAGGGGGCCCCCCAGAAAAGGTTAGGCTGGGGGGGGGGAGCCTTCCCCCTCCGTTACACCTATGGTTTCGGGTGTCCACCACCAAATTTCTAAAATTTAGCCCCCCAACACCCATACAAAAAGATTCAAGGAAAATATATATTGTGCTTCTGCTCCATACTCTTCTTTCAAGATCTCCTGCCTGCCACCACCCCCACCCCCCCCCTTCCCCTTCCCCGTTTTGCAGGCAAGCAAAACCATTTATAAAGTATGAAATTGTACACTCCTTGAAATATGATATTAATATAAATTTAGGCACATACGTATCTTATACATTGTCTGTACATTGCTAGAAAAAGAACTCGGCAGAAATTAAAAATTTAGGAATTTCAAAGATATGATCCACTACTTCAACGTGACTTCAGATTTTACTCTCGAGTCATCCTATTCTCGATGGGCGGAAGGAACAATCATGTAGAATCCAGAACCGTCATCCTAGCACCAAGTCTATTTTCGCAAAGTAAATCTTGTTTTGCAGTAAACTGCAAAATACCCATTCACAGCATTCATAGCATTCAGCTGCAAGTCTAAAGGTGCATTCATAGTTCCTGTCGCAAGCAGACGTTCGTAGACGCGCGTCAACGCGCGTACATAAGCGTCTGCACGGCATGTTACAGTCTGAGGCGTCGACGCTCGTCTCAATGCATTTGCTACTATGAGTGCACCTTAATTAGAATAGTATTTTAATAGTAGAAATCTATTTTCTTTAAATCTTTGGTGGTCGACGACGAACAGCGCACTTATCATGCGTTTTGTGTAAATTGAAAAAATATGTGCAACAGGGAATCCCGATTTCATTTTGTTTTTAAAACGCACAGTCTGCTCAAATCAGGACATTTAAAATTTAGTCAACATAAATTCCAAATTTTGCAAAACCAGCATTTTTGTTGGAAGATTATTACGCCAGGGACACTTGGCCTTCAAAGTATGAAATGTGTAACGAAGTTGCTTTGATCTGAATTAAAATTTGCTTTTCCCTTGTTCCTTGTTCAACCTAGTTGGGTAAGGCTCGGTAGCAACTTGATCCTTTACACGGAGGGTTGCCGCGTCTGCTGGGATCAGCAAACTTAGACACAGGATTCCCAAAAGGTGGTTTGTCCAAAATCTGGTATCCTTGTAGCCAACCTGGATGGGGACTGGGGTCCTAGTTGTGAGTTCGTTTAGCAATGGGGAAGTGATTCGCTGGATATCAATAGAGACAAGCGGGGTCGATGCTTGTCCTTTTTCGAAGCTTGACAGTATCAGTTCACAACAGTGAGTTCCGATACGTATCTTGATAAACTGATTAAGATAACGGGCTAGAGAGTTCTTCTTGGCTCCTTTGATGACCAGGGGTTGGGATCTCTAGCTCGATATCCTTCACTTACTTGTATAGGGAAAAGGTTGGTCCTGATCCAGTGGCTTTATCCAATATTTGTGCCCTAGGTCAAACGCTTGCTGAGGCACACTTCAATTTATTAGGAATAAATATGATTCTCAACAATTACAATGATTAAATAATTTGGGTAATAAAATAACATTAACAATAATGACAATGACAATGTGTCAAACTCCACTAAATGTATATTTAGACGTACAAAATACAAGTTACAAAGTTGCCAGAGTTGCCAGTTCTGAGATAAATTTTTAATTAGTTTTAGCTAAGGGACAAGACTTTAGATTATGACTCTTCGTCGTTACTTCTTCTTCTTCTTCTCCTTCTGTACTCTTACTTTCAACTGTAATATCCTACTGCTAAACTCTGTACTTTTTTTATATGCTTGTGTTCGTGCGGTCTATCTCTTTATCAATCCCTTAGAACAAGGACAATATTAATAATAATAATTAATAGCTCGATATCCTTCACTTACTTGTATAGGGAAAAGGTTGGTCCTGATCCAGTGGCTTTATCCAATATTTGTGCCCTAGGTCAAACGCTTGCTGAGGCACACTTCAATTTATTAGGAATAAATATGATTCTCAACAATTACAATGATTAAATAATTTGGGTAATAAAATAACATTAACAATAATGACAATGACAATGTGTCAAACTCCACTAAATGTAGATTTAGACGTACAAAATACAAGTTACAAAGTTGCCAGAGTTGCCAGTTCTGAGATAAATTTTTAATTAGTTTTAGCTAAGGGACAAGACTTTAGATTATGACTCTTCGTCGTTACTTCTTCTTCTTCTTCTCCTTCTGTACTCTTACTTTCAACTGTAATATCCTACTGCTAAACTCTGTACTTTTTTATATGCTTGTGTTCGTGCGGTCTATCTCTTTATCAATCCCTTAGAACAAGGACAATATTAATAATAATAATTAATAGCTCGATATCCTTCACTTACTTGTATAGGGAAAAGGTTGGTCCTGATCCAGTGGCTTTATCCAATATTTGTGCCCTAGGTCAAACGCTTGCTGAGGCACACTTCAATTTATTAGGAATAAATATGATTCTCAACAATTACAATGATTAAATAATTTGGGTAATAAAATAACATTAACAATAATGACAATGACAATGTGTCAAACTCCACTAAATGTAGATTTAGACGTACAAAATACAAGTTACAAAGTTGCCAGAGTTGCCAGTTCTGAGATAAATTTTTAATTAGTTTTAGCTAAGGGACAAGACTTTAGATTATGACTCTTCGTCGTTACTTCTTCTTCTTCTTCTCCTTCTGTACTCTTACTTTCAACTGTAATATCCTACTGCTAAACTCTGTACTTTTTTTATATGCTTGTGTTCGTGCGGTCTATCTCTTTATCAATCCCTTAGAACAAGGACAATATTAATAATAATAATTAATCATAATAATAATAACAATAATAATAACTAATAGGTACAAGCAAATTCCGGCACTTGGGTGAGCCCAAGAATGCTGTTCCAATCTCCTGTAGCGGAGCACACAGCGCACAGTTCCCGGATGCTATTCGGAAAACCTGAGGGGTCTAACACAGGGGTCGGTCTGGTTGGGAGATGCCTGGTACGGTTATATAAACTTCAATAGTTAATTAAGTTAAAATAATTTAATTTATCTTTTTTTAATCTGGTTAATTCTTATTTGGCAAGGATAGTATTTAAGCCAGAGACTTGGGGATAACAATCCCCATGTCAAGGATGATGAAAACCGTGATAAAACCCATTTCTCTGATTCAAAGTGATAGAGTTCAATTCAGCAGATAAACAGTTAGTTCCCAAATTTCTCGACTACCAAGTAAAAGTTCTTAATTAGGCTTTGGTTTTAGGTCCCGTATTCAATTCCGGTGCTTTTCACAATCCGTCTCTGCCTTAACAGTTCCACAAAAGTTCGATCCGATTCTCAATGTACCTTCACTATCTGATTCTGATCCAATTCACTGTCAAGTGTCAACTACAAAGGTGCTTCTCTGGACTGACTACCAATAATATGATCAAAATTAAGTGCCAAAAATCTTCGAATACCAACTATCTGGACTTGATTCCGGCAGAATCGATGTGACTTCCACACCTGAATCAAATGGGTTAAAACCTATTAGTACAAGTTATAGGTGCGGGATTTGAACCCAGCAACCATTACTCACTTTCTGGCTTTCTAAGAGGACAAATTTTGATACCGAATTGAAAGATTCGAACAATACAGTAATGTTCTGGAGGCATTTTAGTAAAAATGCAGTAAAAAAATGTAACAATGTGATTTCACTCCGTATATTTTGTTTCCGCACTGTTCCAAGTTGGAACACCAGGATGAACTTAGATTCGTACTTTTTTAACAACTTGACACTAGCTAGATAATTTGTGGCAGTTTTCATACTCGTATAATACAATCACGTAAATTTTATAACAACATCAAGATACTTGGGGCCCTTTTCTGGCCCCAGAGTTCAGGGCAGTAACAATTCGCTGTTATTGAAATATCACATGACTTGAAACCAAAAATAGTAAAAGGTCAAAAGGTTGGTTTGATTACAAGATGGTTCGTTTTGCCCTATCCATATTTCCTACGTAATTATTTGTTATTTTCTCTATTTCGGGTGTACGACAACTTATTATATTTCATTACATAAGATTACTGATTTTCTGATGTCTATTATTGCCATTTGCGAGTTATTGTTGCAACTAGGATTCGTATTGAATGTGAAAACTCGTACCGTTGATTTTTCAGCCGTACTAACTATTATGTAGCCTGAGGTGGTTAATCCTGTCTTCAAATATGGTGCAAATGTGAAACAGCACCTAATTACAATTGCAGTCATTATTACAGGCTGAGCACGAACTGGACTTGGCTGAACAGACCAGAAATGGCAATAATGACTTTTACTTGTTTCGGAAATAAGACAACAGTACATCTAGCTAAAGAACTACAAATGATACCAACCTTACGTAATATTACTATACTTCTTTCAAATGGAAAGTTCGCAACTGTAGTCACTATTAAGAGCTATTTACGAACAGGATCTAACCTAAGTGACTGGTAATGGTAATAAGAGCGTTTATTTAATTTGGAAATAGGGTGATTAGTGTGAAATGCGTTGATTAATGCAAAACTGACAGTTTATGGAACCCCTTTTATGCGATTCGTCCGCACTCTTAATACCGAGTAACTTACGCGGACGAATCGAGGATATCTCGTTATAGACTACCAAGGACCTAATACGGGGTCCCCGTGACCCTAGATCCTGACGTCCATACCTCATTTGCATATTCCTTATTCTAAACCAGAACCTAAATTGCTTACGTAATTCTGCATTCACAAGCTTTCAGACAGGCATACGAGACTTGGTTGTCAGAAACTATGTTGCCTTCTATTATTTTCCAACTTACTAGCTAAATCCTAATGTGATTTTGGTGCTTCACGTATGCCACGTGTACAGACAGTCGTTATACACTCAGGCAATCACATTCTCACTTATTTCATCAATCGTATCGTGCAAACTGTGACATTCATGTATTTTTTAAACAAATTAATATTTAGCTATATACTCTTATTTCCTAGCTTAACAATCTTTTAACAGCAATTATACAAACATTTGGATTACCGATTAATAAACATTCATATTGCACTTATGCAACATTTAGACTAGAATACACTGATGTCACATCCCGGATATATTTGTTCATGCAAACCACGAACATACCTTTATCCTGCTTAATATCTGAGTTCTCGCTCATTCGGCGGTGCTCGCAACCTTCGTCGAACAGAAGGAGTTTCCGCAAGTCACGACACACACATATGGTCACCTAAACTCACACGAGAAGTCATTCATACATTCACACCCACAGTCATACAATTTCTTAGCTAATTATTACTTAACTATTTCTAGTTGCCAACATGATTACAACTGCAAATACAACAAAACCTAATATTAGCTGCAACTAATGTTATAAATTTCTTAGCTACGATTTTGAATATATCCTAACAATGTTAATAACTATTAATTTTTAGGGATTTTTGTAAAAACTTTGGTGCGAGTTTTAACGTTTTAAAACTCGACTTTTAGCGCAGAAATTTGAGAAATTTGTAGTATTTTTGGAAAATTACTTTGGGAGCTTTATGAAAGCCATGTGAGTAATGATTGCCAACCAATCATTACTACAAAAACTACTACAACACATTATTAATGTTGATACATTAAGAAATGGGCAGGGAAGCCGGTCATTCCCTTCTAAAACTTCTTGATAATTAATTTAAAATAAAACAACTCATAGCTTTTAGAATTCGTGTCAAACGTCCTATATTTTTAAAGACCTATGATTTTTGGAACCGACCTAAAGCTGAAATAAACGACAAAATGCAGAACAGTAAAGATTTCTGGGTTAAGTGCGCCTTGATTAACAATATGGCCGGCAACTCCTAGTTGCCGGCTGTGGGGAAACGAGTTTCAGAACTAGCTCAGTATCTTTTAGGGTCGTACTTTTTGAGACCCACTAACTCACTCCTAAGAGGTGGGGTCCCCACTCATTTCTTCCTAAAAAACTACAAAATACATCCCCATTTTCTGGCCTCTGAGGCCCTAGTAAAAACGTGAATTCTAGATCGTGGCTTGACAAAAAACTAAATAAAAATGTGAAATAAAATAAGGTTAGACAAATCTCAAGACCCCCATCGCACAGGAGGAGTTTACATGAGCTGCCTTCTGAAGAGAAATCATAAAATAAAATGTAGGAATAAACTAAAACTTGCCTTGGGCCCACTCATGCTATAGAACTAAAACTAGGTCAGAAGGCCTCATGATAAAAAATTGAGAAAAATTCCGCTCGTAGGCTCAAAAATAATACTTAAAAACTTGGCTCAAAGGCCCATGTAGAAAAATTGGCCGAAAGGCCTAAAAATACACATATAAAAAATCGGCCCTAAGGCCCAAAACAATTAGAGAAAATATGGCCAAAAAGGTGGCCTTTCATTCCTAGGATTAGTTCCTCGTTTCAAATCTCGGCCAGGTATAAAAGACCTATTTGGCCCTCAGTTGTGTGTGTTCGCTGTGAAACTCAATTTTCTTTTCTAGCCCGAAGGCTAGAAAAGTCCCTAATCTTTTTTCCTAACCTGGGAGGGTGTGCTTATTCTCCGTGCCAAAACTCTGGCACACAGCGGAGACACACCAAAAGGAGGGGGGGAAAGCGACCTCCTGAGGTTGCTGCTCAAGCGAACACTAATAATAAGAAATGTAATTGTAATAAGAACTATTCATAAAAAGTAATACGTAATTTTCTGTGAAATAGGAGTTACATTTTCATAATCTACGTACAATATTTGGTATACTTAGCCAATTTTGTGATAATTAAACAATTTAGGAGGTGGGTAAGCCCCCTCCGAACCTATATGTTTCAGGAAAAAGTGTATACTAACTTTGAGGAAAGGCGGGTTCCTATGCGGGCCTTTAGCCAGCCTAAAGGACACTTGAGGACACAGAGTAGTGTAAAACATGAATGAAGGTGTCAATGCACCTGCCACCTATGTAGCAATTAGGGGCCAATTAAGGGCCAATTAGATACTTAGCATAAAGCCTTTGAGGAGGCCAACTTTAAGACACTCCTTTTGAAGAAGCAAGATTACGAAAGAAAAGTAATCTTCTTCATTTTTGTTTATAACTTGCTTATTTTTGAGGGTTAGAAGGTGGGAATTGGATTTTCAGAATAAGGAGAAAACTCGCCTTTCAAATGAGCCTAAGTTATATTTTCACATAAGATTAACAAAATTAACACTAATTGACCTATATTACATCATACAAGTACCTACTTAGCTAATTATTACTTGAATTTGAACCATCTTCTAACAATTTGCTATTTTCCAATGACTTTCAGTGCTAACATTCTTTATTGGCATTTAAACTACAAACTTTGAGAACATAAAAGACCTTTATTTCTCTAATAAAGGCTGGGGAACCTTCCTGCAATTGGTCATTAGGCATCTCTGACCGGGAAGAAGGGGAATTAAGAGTCCTATCTCGGACTTAATAAGAGTAACTACCCTTTCAACTGGGATTTGTAATTTAGTGTTAGTAAGAGGATTAGTACAATTAAAGGCTGTTTAAACTTCCGTTAATTATTAAAACTGTTTTCTCAATTGACTTGTGTCCACTGCGTGTTCAGTTTCCTTCACTACTTACTTATTTAAAACCTAAATCGAAAATCTTAGTCCCTAGTTGAATGAATAGTAATTTGTACTTGGCAACTCTGGCAATTAAGGACAAGACATAACAAAATGCATCCAATGACTTGAACATTAATTCCAATCAGATCAATCATTACCGAACTAGGAACCTTCATCTCCTTTGTAACTGAAGTTTTCATTTTTCTCGCACTATTCCTTATCTGCCATTTAGTTTTCAAACTCATTTTTAGCCTTTATGAAACTCCTTTCATTACAAATGGTACGCTGGTTGAAGTATGATATTAATATAAATTTAGGCACATACGCATCTTATAGATTGTCTGTACATTGCTAGAAAAAGAAATCGGCAGAAATTAAAAATTTAGGGATTTCAAAGATATGATCCACTACTTCAACTTCAACGTGACTTCAGATTTTACTCTCGAGTCATCCTATTCTCGATGGGCGGAAGGAACAACCATGTAGAATCCAGAACCGTCATCCTAGCACCAAGTCTATTTTCGCAAAGTAAACCTTGTTTTGCAGTAAACTGCGAAATACCCATTCACAGCATTCATAGCATTCAGCTGCAAGTCTAAAGGTGCATTCATAGTTCCTGTCGCAAGCAGACGTGCGTAGACGCGCGTACATAAGCGTCTGCAACCGTTTGTGAGCATGAATTTGTTACTACTGATTTTAAACGGTTAAAACGTAATGTTACAGTCTGAGGCGTCGACGCGCGTCTCAATGCATTTGCTACTATGAATGCACATTAATCAGAATAGTATTTTAATAGTAGAAATCTATTTTCTTTAAATGTTTGGTGGTCGACGACGAACAGCGCACTTATCATGCGTCTTTCAATCGAAACTTAGTGGGTTTTGTGTAAATTGAAAAAATATGTGCAACAGGGAGTCCCGATTTCGTTTTGTTTTATAAAACGCACAGTATGCTCAAATCAGCGCATTTAAAATTTAGTCAACATAAATTCCAAATTTTGCAAAACCAACATTTTTTGTTGGAAGATTATTACGCCACGGACAATTGGCCTCAATGAGACCTTCAGCTTATTTAAATTTTAATTTCTTATTTTAATTGTACGGCTTGCATAGCTCAAGAAATAATGGATTATTTGATTTCTGCAAAAACGACTAGTTTTCAACGCTCAAGTAAGAAAGGCGGCAATATCTCACATTAGAAATACAGGTGGACAGTTGGGGGAGGGGAGAAAATCCCCCCTTCGGCGAAGTCGCCCCAAGGGGTCGCAAATTTGCTCCCACAAGGGATAAAAAATTGGCACAAGGGGTAAGAAAATTGCCCAAAAACTAGGTTTTACGAATAAAACTTCCAAAACTTTTCCAGCTTCGCCGTATTATTTTACTTATAATCACTATTTGTGCTAACAAAAGGCCGAGAAACGTGTTTTGGCTAAAGAATTCGCTGATTTTTGTTAAAACATTGCAAAACTCGCTTAAAATCGGCTTTCAAAAGTACCCTTAAGAAAATTAGCTCTCACAAGGGGTACCCAATTTGCTTCCACTGTGGTCAGTGAAATTTGACCTCCCGTTCAGGTATGGTTGGAAAGTTACTTTAAAAAATAAGAATGTGGAGATCAACGAGATCTTTCGAATGAATATAGTCAAGACTTTGTAGCTAATGCGCAACTGTCAAAAGTCGGCAAAAACTGCCCTGATCGCATCCGAATTTTTGAAACGGAAATGTGCGGAGAGTGTTAGGACGCTAAAACAACAATTTTTGAAAGTTTCATCCAAGTTCATCTTGATTTGTGACGTCATCAAACAGTATGTGTGCTGTGTGCAAAAGGAAGCAACTACTTAAATTGCTAATTTTCCAAACTCGTTCATTCACTTGGGCTAAGTAGCCCGTAACTTGGCCAAGTGGGGCTATTCGGTCCTGTGCAATTTGCATGTAAAATATGTACAAACTGCAAACAGAAGCTAAATTTCTCCTAATTTCTAATTCATAACACCGACATTTGCAGTGTTTCACTCCAAAAGTCACACTTTATTTAAAATGGTGATTCCTTGTGGACACATACTGTTGGTTGACGCTCAAATCAAGATAAAATTTGATGATAGTTTCCGAAATTAGTTCATTTGGCGTTTTAACACCTTCCGTGCAATCCCGCTTCAAAAACGCCGTTCACTTCCGTTCAGAGCAAATTTTGCAGATGATGAATGAATGAGTAAAAAGGGTTCAATTTTGAGGTATCCAAAATTAATCACCACCTTAAAAGCAACAGTTAATCGGAAAAGTACTTAACAATAGCTAAATTATAAATACACTATTTTAGTTATAAATTCCGTTATGTACGTACAGCACAAAGTATAATGCAAATAAATTCAACAGTCTGAAAGTCGTTGACTTATGCAAAATAATTGCAGGTCATTAGGTGATCGTTGTTCTGGTTAGTATTCCTGCTTCACATTGTAGCCGCTTTAACGCTTCGGCATGTAGAGGGCCAAAAAACTTCTTTGAAGCTAACAGTTTCTCACAAGGCAGGCCCGCGAAGCTTGTAGCGATTGTTGCCAACATAGTACAAGAACTGAAATTCAGCTCCATTAACAGGCTTATCAGGGTCGTCAGAAAGTACATTCAACAGTTTACCCCAAATAAAGTTTGTTCAGCAGAGGACAGCAAACAGTTTTCCCAAAAAGTTCTCCTTGAAAACGTTGTCCTTCGAGTTGAGTGCATCGTGCACTGACTGAACGCGCGGCGGCAAATTGGGAGGTTTGGAAGGGCCTGGAGCAGGAGCAGGGACAGTGGGAGCGTCACCAGTCGAGCTATCATCACCAGACTGCTCTTCGTCCACCAATTCCCCCGAACCAATAGCACAATCACCACCGTCAGTAAAATAAGACGGTTGCATGTTCAGGTCGTTCTCCCTGCTCACTCAGCGAAAAGTCGTAAGTTTGCGTATTTTCCGGCAGCCAGGAAGCCCGGTGGCAATATGACCATGATCCCCACTAAGCGAATTTGGTCGAAATCTAGCTAAGACGCTACCAGGAGTTATCTTCTACTCAGCTCTGATCTTCGATTTCGAGTACTGATATATGAAGTCCTTGCTTCTTCTACGACTGCTTCGTATGCAAATATGTCATATTGGCCAGCACAAAACGGGACTTCGCAGATTCAATCTCGATGTACAAGATTCCACCATGCTTGAAAACGACCCAGTTATTAGCAGTGAGTTGCCGCAAATGTGTAACAGGCTCGAGCTATTGCAGATCTTGAAAGTTCTGGAAACGGCTCAATAGATGATTTGCGGAAGTAAGTTTGGGACGCGTTTTTGGAGCGTAGGTGTCATTGCTTGATGGGAGTATTGTCATAGGGGGAGGAGTTGTATTTTAGGATGCGGATGCGAGATGAGACAAGCTTTTCATGCATGTAGAGTTGATATGTACGTTTTCCTGGCACTACTCAAAGGAAATCTATCATTCCTGATTGAAGATTGAATGAGTTGGAAATAAATACGTATGTTCTTAATATTACGTAAATAACATTCAATACGCAATTGGGAGTAAAAATGGAAACGGACAGGAGGGGGGGTCCGTGGCGGACAGTGAAGGGCGAGAAGACCGTGTGAGGAATAAAGGAAGATTTAGGAAAACTTGTAGGTAATCCATCAAAGTTGCCTTGCATAAGAATTTCACGAACGTAATTTTCCTTAGTTTTGTGCTCATTAGTGTACATTCAGGTTAAAGTTAATTTGCATAATGATATAATTGTATTAAGAAACGCGTAAATCAGTATCGTTGAAAAATATGAAAGATCGCGCTTCCTCTTAGAAAATTTGAATTTTGTGGTCATGTTAAATAAAGGGTCAGGTTACCGCGATCAAGGGGTCAAGTTACCCCATGCCAAACATTGCTTGGCTACATGACTTAAAATTTTTGTATGACTACAATTCAAACCGGCTCGAACCAAGTTCATTGGGTAGCATAGACTTTACGATACATAATCTTTTCATCTTTTGATACATAATTTTCACATGCTGAAAAAAGAAAAATACTAAAGTCTGACCAAAAACTGTAGGAAGCGAAATAGTTGAAATGTGTATGCCACGTCCCAAACCCGAAATCGCAACCTGACAAAACCCGTTCTGTGAGGTCTTGTCTCGCAAAACTAGTTCTGTGAGGTTCATGCCTCACAAAACCCGTTCTGTAATGCCATTTCTCACAAAACTAGTTCTTTGAGGTCACTTTCCTCACAAAACCCGAAATGATTGCAAACTCAATATTATATTGCTATTTTATAAATTTATTGGTGTCTTATAATTTCATGACTTCCTGATTTTCAATGAAACCTTTCAACAACAAATTTCCATCAATTCAAATTTTTGAAAGAATGTTTTTACTGTTTCCAAAACTGCAAATTACTACTTTAGCGATTTAATTTACTGAAATATTGCGCTTTCGATATATCAAGGAAAGTGCCATATCGATATATCAATAGAATTTATACATAAATAAAATATATAAACAAAATTTTATTTAAATTTTTATAAGGTATAAAGGTACAAAAATATAAATATAAATTTATATCTTTGTAAGGTAAAATGCTTAAAATAATATTTGTTTAAATTAACTAACTAAACTTAGTTGGGAAAATGAACTTTTAGAACTTCGAATTTTAAAAATGGTGAACTTAAAAGTGTTTATCCATTTTTATACCGGTTACTCTACTGAATCGATCACTGGCCGGGTATTGGTGCTTTCCTTGATATATCGAAAGCTTAATATTTCAGTAAATTAAATAGCTAAAATAGTAATTTGCAATTTTGAAAACAGTAAAATCATTCTTTTAAGAATTTGAATTGATGGAAATTTGTTGTTGAAAAGTTTCATTGAAAATCAGGAAGTCATAGAATTATAAGACATCAATAAATTTCTAAAATACTAAAATAACAATATAATATTGAGTTTGCAATCATTTCGGGTTTTGTGAGGAAAGCAACCTCACAGAACTAGTTTTGTGAGAAATGGCAGCACACAACGGGTTTTGTGAGGCATGAACCTCACAGAACTAGTTTTGTGAGACAAGGCTTCACAGAACGTGTTTTGTGAGGTTTGACCTCACAAAACTGGTTTTGTGCGATTTCGGGTTTGGGACGTGACATGTATGCTGAATTGGCGGTACATTTCTGCTGCAGCTATGCATATGTCGTATGAAGATTGAAAAACCATGCACTTGCGCAAATGCATGATTATCATATGCACTTGCTTAAGTGCATGGGTCGTTTATGCACTTGCGCAAATTCATACGACGTTTTATGAATTTAAGCAAATTCATATGCACTTGCTAAAATTCATACGACGTTTTATGAATTTGCGCAAATTCATATGCACTTCCTAAAATGCATAAAACGACCTTTGAAATTACTCAAATTCATTGGCACTTATACAGTAAACGGATACTTTTCTATATTTGTTCAGTTTATAAATTGGGGTCTAAGCTGTATTTAAAGGTTGAAATAAAGGTGATAGTAATTATATGAAATATAGGTGATAGGATTCTGACCTATTCTCAAAAAAACAAAATTGATATTTATTGGTCCAGTTCTTTGTGTTCAAACTAAAAATACCTATTTTAAAATAATTTATTAGCTCAAGCGAATTCTTAAATTTTAGTATGTACAATGAACTAATGCAAACTTAAATAATTCATGAAAGTTAAACAAATACTTTTAAAATTCAAGATTCTTAAAATCTAACTTTTATAATTTTTTGAATGGATATGGATTTTTGGATATGGATAATATTTGTGAAAGCTAAAGTTGTAACTTACTATGCATGTATGTTTGCGCTGAGCTAAAGAATGGTAAAGTAATTTAAAGTTCTTTCAAATATACAAAAGTATCCGTTTACTGTATAAGTGAATTTTATGAATTTTAGTAAGTGCATATGAATTTGCGCAAATTCATAAAACGTCGTATGAATTTTAGCAAGTGCATAGGAATTTGCTTAAATTCATAAAACTTCGTATGAATTTGATTAAGTGCATGGGACGTTTATGAATTTGCGCAAGTGCATAAACGACCCATGCACTTAAGCAAGTGCATGGGATAATCATGCATTTGCGCAAGTGCATGGTTTTTAAATCTTCATACGACATATATATTTTCTGAACCGTTATGGCATGAACTTTCATTTAGTTGAAAAATAAATTTGAAATAATTTAAATTCATCAAAAGAAGCCGATTTTTTTAAGTTTTGAAAGATCAGTAGATGCCAGGAACTAGCCGTTTTTTTGGAAAATTAGCCCATGTCCCAGACATATTTTATCCCAAATATAAGCTGATTTCGTCAAGATTTGCTATAGTTGTTCAATTTCTCCGATTTTCAAAATCCTTTGATCTTTGCCGCTTTTCTAACTTTGACTTTGATCCTCGCGACTCACTCAAGGGAAAATTTTCCTATTGGATTTTCAAGACCGCTTATGTGTCGCTTTCATGTGATCTGGTTTTTCAAAATTTGAAAATAGATTTTTTCAAAAAATACCAGTTGTGGCCCAAAATTTCGGCAATGCGAATCCAGTAACAGCGAGTAAAAGTAGCATAATCATAAAGTTTAATCTGAGCTGAATCGAACGATATAAGGTTTTCGAAGCCACGATTATATTGCGCCCGCAATGAATTTTTAATCAATTTCCCTTTTTAGCTGGTTTTAGGCTAGTTTACACTGGTTGCGGGAAATCAACGCGACATAGCACAATTTGTCAGAAATCAGCTGAAATTTGGAAAATGTTTAAAAATTCATTGCGGGCGCAATATGAGTCGTGACTGCGAAAACCTTATATCGTTGGATTCAGCTACTTTTACTAACATTTGCTGGATTCGCATTGCCGAAATTTTGGGTCAAACATCGATTTTCAAGTTTGGAAACACCACATAAAATCACTTGAAAGCTGACACATAAGCCGTCCTAACAATCCAATTGAAAATTTTTTCCATTGAGCGAGTCGCGAATAATAGCCAGTCTAAGCTGGAAAAGCGGCAAAGATCAAAGGATTTTGAAATTCGAAAAAATTGAACAACAACAACAACAACTAAGTTGGCTTATATTTGGGATACAATATTTTTAAGACATGAGCTAATTTTCCACCTAACGGCTAGTTCCTGTATGTGTGTGACGCGGGACCAATTGTTATTTGATAAAATTCAAAAATCAAGGCATTGAATTTTGATTCTTTCGAACTCTGATATTTGGCTTTTGATTTACCTTAAGAAACAAAAATCAAAATTCAAATAACAAACGCTGTTTAAAATTTGCAAATCATGTTTGATTTCTGTTTTTTGATTACTCCCTTCATCAATCGTTTAGGCGCATGTTATATAAGCAGCGTGTTTGAACTTTGTTACTTTGTTTAATCCAGTTGAAGGAAGGCCCCTCCTTTTGAACGGTAAGCTTTAAGCGACTGCTACATATATGTATATGTGTATTGCCGCGGCGGGAACGTGACCTACTTTTCTGCGACTGTTGTCATTAGCCAACTATAATGAAATATTGTACAACAGCGGTCTATGAAACTGGTAGTCAGTGAAATCGAATGCCAAGCAAACCGAAAGGGTTCTGACTTCATGAATTATTAAATTTTAGATTTGAATATATCTTTTTTAAATCTTATTCTCTAAGTACTAGTCGATACACCGGATTGGTTGTTATGGCAAGAAAAAGGGCACCGAAATGAAAGTTTTTGGTTTTACCAACCTTGAGCAATTGAGCTATCTCTGGTGGATTTAAAAAAAGTCTAAAATACAAGTCTAAAATTTAATAATTCATGAAGTCATAACCCTTTCGGCTTTCTTGGCTTTCGTTTTTTCATTCCGATTTTACTGACTTGGCAAACGACAACAGTCGTAGAAAAGTAGGCCTCGTTCCCTCCGCGGCAATACACATATACATATATGCAGCAGTAGCTTAAAGCTTAGCGTTTAAAGTTTTAAAAAAGGGGACCTGCCTTCAACTGGATTAAATAAAGTAACAAAATTTAAACACGCTGCTTAAGATGCGCCTACAAGATTGATGAAGGGAGTAATCAAAAAACAAAAATCAAACATGATTTGGAAATTTTAAACAGCGTTTGTTAATTGAATTTTGATTTTTGTTTCTTAAGGTAAATCAAACATCAAATATCAGTGCATTGATATTTAATTTTGTAAGTTCGAAAAAATCAAAAATCAAAATTAATGCTTTGATTTTGAAATTTGATTTTTGAATTTTGTCAAAAAACAATTAGTTCCGCGTAACACGCATATTCCTGGCATCTACTGATCTTTCAAAACTTAAAAAATCTGCTTCTTTTGATGAATTTTAATTTTTTTAAATTTCTTTTTCAACCAAAAGAAAATTCACGGGATGACGTTTCCAAAAATATATATATATTGCTGCAGCAAACATGTACCGCTAATTCACTATAAACAAAACAATTTCGCTCCCGACATTTTTTGTCAGACTTCAGTATTAAACAAAACGATTTCGCTCTCTACATGTTTTGGTCAGACTTCAGTACTTTTCTGCACACGTGAGCTCATCTGCCTAATCATGACGATAAATGGTAACCTTGAAACCCTGGTCTACCTTCTTGGAAAGATCATTAATTAACAAATAATTAATTAATTAATTGTGAAGGGGCTCGGGCATAAACGTTAAAAACTGCAAACGATTGGTAGGCAGCTAGATTTCAGGACTCAATATTTTTGACCACGCCCAGGTTCCTTGTCTGTGCTTAGAACTAGCCCAATCGGTAAAGCCGGGAATACATGTTGTAACCACCCTTGGGTGGTGCAACCACCAACCGCCCCTGGGGTGACTGTGCGATTGCTTTACCATCATGGCAAATGCGTTTGTTGTAAAATCTTTCATATGGGAATGAAAGCAGGAACATTTTACTGCTATTAAATGTTTGGAAGCTATGAAACCAAACAGGCTATGATTTGAACCAGGAATTGATATTAGCACGAGTGTCAGTATCAGTATCGTGCGTACCAGTATCAGACTTGTATCCGACAAAACATTAGTTGATTTGGAATATTGATGTTTGCACAAAGATACCCGTTCAAAAAATTGTTACTGCAGTTCGGGTTCGAATTCAAGCGTGGTTCGACTGGCTCGGTTGGATCAGCGTCGGTCAAGTAAATCAAACGTTGTTGATTCGATCCTCACCCCAGGTTCAAATTTTCCTGGCCTGAAATGATGTAGTTACTTCGCCGTCGTTCCATGGTACACGCAAGAGTGTATAACAGATAAGAATATGAAACTCTTAAGGTGGTGATTCCTTTTGGGCACATACTGTTATTTGGCGGCGTAAAACAAGATGAAATTTGACGAAACTTTCCAAAATACGTTCTTTTAGCGTTCTAACACCTTCCGCGCAATCCCGATTCAAAAATTCGAGATTTCCGGTCAGGGCGGTTTTTCCCAATTTCTGAACGTTTGGCAGCAGCTATACAGTTATGACTATATGCATTCGAAAGATCTCATTGAGCTTCACATTTTTGCTTTTTAAAGCAAGTTTCTAGCTTTTCTCTACCGTGAGATATAGCCTTGTGACTTGTGATTTTTGCAGATATCAAATAATCCAACATTTCTTGAACTACGCAAGCCGTAAAATCAAACTAAGGGCGTCGATCTGAAGGTCTCAGAGGGACAAATTATCCGACGCATGATCGTTTTCCAACTGCTATCCTGTAGGCTGCTATCATAAAAAAGGTAGTTTTTGCAAAAACACGACCAATTTTTTTCCAAAGAATGTGGAGCATTCACCATGCAAGCTGGAGGGCTGCTACTGAACAAATGTGTTCTGCACAAATATACCCAGGGACGTTTTTTAGTTGCACCGATTGCTGCTTTCTAGTTAAAGTAATCGCTTGACAAATTTGGAAAAAGTAGGCAAAATACAGGTTACACACACATTCCAGCTTATATCTCTATAACGAAGAGCGATTTCACAATAAATAAAAAATCGTCCCCAGCTATTTGATGGAGGTATCGAATGATATAACCGATGTCTCGCGAAAAAATTTACTTGAGTCTGCAAAAATTCTGGAAAATTATACTTCTTCTAAAATGTGTTAAAAATATTTTAGAAGAGCAATATTGGTTTCATGGTATGCATTAAAAAGATAAAATGCCAAGCTACATTTTGATATAAAAATGGCTTCTTAACTCTAAGTAATGAATGAGTAATAATGGTGCAAACTTTATGTGACCAAAGGGAATCACCACCTTAAGCTAGTATGTAGAATTCAAGCTAGTTCATTAAACTCTGAACCTCCCGTAACTTCCGGGGGGCTCCCACTTAGCACTGATTACACGCTTTCATATAAGCATACAGAAATAATGAAAAACGCCTGCCAGCAGTCACTAGGGCAAAAGCCTTTGTCCGAGCTGGAGAAAGCGAATGGGCGCTGTGAGCGTTCTTACCCAGAGAGATCTAGTCTCTGGAGCTCCTGCCTGGTTGTCCAAGAAGGACAGCCAGCTCGGCTCTATCTGTGCTGCAACATCGCCAGAGAAGGTATTATCATAACCTCTCTGACTGTGCTATGCACAGAAAGAGGACTGCAGTGGCCCGCGGATCTCCGTAGAGATACAAACAACTTTCATATAAGCGTGTGCCTGCTCGCTGATTGGCCCATTAGCCTAAGGCTTACTGCAGGTAATTATTAGTTATTTTAACTAATTAATTACAATCTTAATTGGGTTAATTCAATTAAAAAACTAATTCGACAATTTTGTAGCACTTTTCTGCTCTTTCCAATGATATAAAAAATTGTTGCAGATTACATTGCTACGAATTTTTATATTGTGCAACACTTTTTATATCATTAGAAAGAGCAGAAAAAATGCTACAAACCTGTCGAATTAGTTTTTTAATTGCATTAACCCAATTAAAGTTATAATTCATTAATTAAAATAACTAATAACTTACCTACAGTAAGCCTTAGGCTAATGGGCCAATCAGCGAGCAGACACACGCTTATAAGAAAGCGTGTAATTAGTGCTAAGTGGGACCCCCCCCCCAGAAGTTACGGGGAGTAAACGAACCGAGCCTACCTAGCAAGATTTCTACATGCTAGCTTAAGAGTTTCATACTCTTATCTATTATACACTCTTGGTATTAGTTGGTCGATCTACATGCATTTTGGTTACATTTTCGGTCACTAAGATTCCCTAGTTTATCATGATTAGAATCTCGTCGCTCTAAGTCTTAAAATGATGCTGTTAAGTATCTTTATACTTCAAGAGGTAATAGCAAGAGTACATAATATAAGAGTGTGCCACTAGGCACACTCTATGTTATCAGAGCAAAAACTATGCTCTGCTCGCTAACGGCCCACCCCCCCCCCGCAAATCAGACCCTAGTGACCCCCCCGCAAATCAGTACGTAGTCGAAACGGGGGTACGCTCACTCGCTCTATGTTTTATGTGCTTAAGGTGGTGGTATCCCTTTGTGCAGTGCTTTTGTGGTGTTTTTTTTGAAACACTACATATAACTTTCGCAATTTTGGGAGTTGCAAAGAGCTTTATGCATCGTTTTAAAGCTTATTATCTGTACATTCACATGAGCTTACAGAACTGGCAAAATTAGCAAAAAAATAGCAGAAATTGTCTGACATGCTGACATCTAACAGGTTGAATATAGACCAAAAGTTTTTGAACATCGATTTCTCAAAACTGAAGAATCGGCCAAAAGTTCTTTTTGTGCCACGATATGAAGGACATATGGGCTGAGGGACGTTTTTTTGGATTTGGCTCAGCAGGTCTTAACGGTCGAGAAAATCGGCCAAATGCACAGTAACACGAAATTTCGCAACTTCGCAATGAGTTTTCTTACTACTCAATAAGTTTTAGCCCAAACCAAGAAAAACGTCCCTCCGCAGAAGTGCGAATTTCGATTCTGCCGAAAATCTCCGGAATCCGTCGAGTAGTTTTTGAGAAACCGATGTTCGAAACAAAATAATCGCAGTTTTGCCAAAATGGTTTTTCGGCCAAATCTCTAGCTGAACGCAATGAAGTCCGTCTAATAGGCATTCATAAAATGTGCATTTGGACGATGTATCGATTGAGTATAACTAAGCCAATTTTGTCCTTAACATGTGGCAGTAGTTTTGAAAAAACTGATTTTCTCAAAAATGGCCATTTTTTTGACCCTAAAAACAGTATTTTGCTTATACTGACTTAACCACTGGAGATAGCTCAAATGTTGTAAGAGCAAAAATGTTCACATTCGAGTCCTCTTTCCTGCCATACCAACCAATCCCGTGTCTTGTCTACCTAGTGGGAGCTTAAGGCCAAAAACCAAAACTTTCTTATCTTTCGGCCTAAGAATACGGGACTGGTTTTAAAATGTTAAAGAGCACGGAAATAGGTTATTTCGTAAGTTTTAGCCCTTTTCGTAAAGGATTAAAGCCGTAGGAGTGAAAAATACCCGAAAGGAAACCAGCACCTTAAGCTCTGCACAAGCAGTGCGTGCGCGAATTTTGTGCCTGCTGCGAGCTTTAGAACACGAGCATAGCGCACAAAAATCTTTGAAGTGAAGGGTCTAATTTGCGGGGGGGTGGGCCGTTAGCGAGCAGAGCATAGTTTTTGCTCTGACAACAGAGAGTGTGCATAGTGGCACACTCTTATATTATGCACTCTTGGTAATAGCAAGAGTACAAAATAGATAAGAGTATGACAACAGGCAGGCTCTCTGTTATCAGAGCAAAAACTATGCTATGCGCGCTATCGGCTAACCCCCCCCACAAATTGACCCCCTCTCACACCGCCCCTATATGGGTACGGGGTCCAAACGGGGGTCGCTCACTGCTTTGCATAATTACACGTTATAATTAACCGAGGCCTAATTTGGGAACAGGGTGCAAGCGTGTATGTTTAACATATGCATGTAGAAAACATACTAAGCGAGTGAGCGACCCCCGTTTGTAACTATGTACCCATATAGGGGCGGTGTGAGAGGGGGTCAATTTGTGGGGGGGGGGGGGTTAGCCGATAGCGCGCATAGCATAGTTTTTGCTCTGATAACAGAGAGCCTGCCTGTTGTCATACTCTTATCTATTATGTACTCTTGGTAATAGGTATTAACAGTGTTTCTAAAGAAAACGTCCAAAGGAATACCAGCCTAAAGCACCACTACTTCCGTATTATACTTACGAACACTGTACATTTACCTTATTTAGTGCATTATAAATTATAACTGTTAATATTAAATGTGAGTTTATATTTTTCCAAGTTTTTCTGGAATGTTATTGTCCTTGAATCGTATTGGCTCCAGAAAAGTTCCGTATCCAACAAGAGTAAATCCTCTAATGAAACCTGAAATTGAGCCAACCATTTTGGGAAAGCCAGTAGCAAGAGTGCATAATTGCACTATATATTAGAAGAAGAGTAAGCCACTAGAGGGCTTCTCTTCACTGCATTGCGTAACGGTGTTCCGACCACAATACGCGAATGTTCCCCCGTTTGGTGGGGGGGTCGACAAGCATACCCCTTCTCCGTTTGGTGGGGGGGTATGCAAAAGGGGTCCCCGTTTGGGGGGGGGGGTGTCGTGTTTGATAAAAAATAAAAATGAAACTGTTGATAAAATCCACTGATATTAGAGAGTTCAGCAACACAATATTTTGGCGCACTGGAAATGGCAAGAGTTGTTGGTACTCTTGATACCTTTCAGCCGGATTTGGAACAATGGAGTTCTTATCTGGAAAGAATGCAGCAATATTTTGTGGCAAATGATATAGAACAGGACAATAAACAGAAAGCTACTTTCCTAAGTTCTGTTGGAATGACCACATATGGATTGCTGAAGAATCTATGCGCACCCCAGCTTCCAGCCGACAAAACATTTGATGAACTGACTCGGTTATTGTCCAGTTACTATGAGCCTCAACCGCTTATTGTAGCTGAACGATACAAGTTCAATCGCCGGGATCAAAGACCTGATGAAAGTGTTTCAGCTTTCATGGCCGAACTCCGTAAGCTAGCATCTCACTGTAATTTTGGGATGTTCCTTGAAGAAGCTTTACGAGATCGTCTGGTTGCAGGTCTACATGATGAAGCTATGCAGAAACGTCTGTTAGCAGAAAGAGAGTTGCCTCTACAAAGAGCGATTGACCTATCTTTGTCGATGGAAACTGCCAAAAAGAATGCAAAAGAATTGCAGTCTTCAAAGTCTACAACAGTTTCTGGAGCCCACAAAGTTACTTCCAGACCAACTAAGAAGTTTCACAACTTTCAGAAAACTCAGGTATGTTTCCGATGTAAGAAGCATAACCATAGTGCTAAACAGTGCAGATTCAAAGAAGCGAATTGTCACAAGTGCGGTAAAAGAGGACATATCGCTGCTGCATGCTTATCAAAGCATAGGCCAACCAAGGTCACCAAGCATATTGAAGAATGCGAAGATGAATCTGATCAATCCGCTAAAGAAGAACAAGATTTCCTTCCTTTATACACTATCAACACGGTGAAAACAGCTAATCCTATTTGGATTGACATGAAGATTGAAAACGTTCCACTGAAAATGGAGTTGGACACAGGAGCAGCCGTGTCAAGCATTCCGAAGGCTTTGTGGAAAAAGAAATTTAAAGAAGTCTTGCTCCAATCATCCGCCATTCGCCTGCAAGGATATGATGGAAATCAACTAAAGGTTGTCGGAGAAAAGCAAGTTACTGTAAACTACAAAGACAAATCCTATTCAGTCGATGTTGTTGTCGTCGATGCAAATGGACCACCACTGATGGGAAGAAACTGGTTATCTGAAATAAAGATTGATTGGCCTCACGTTCATGCACTGGCAAAGAATTCGGCGGAAACACCATTGGGCTTAAAGAATTTGCTGCGAAGTTATCAAGACTTGTTTACAGAAGGATTGGGGAGCTTCAAAGGACCAGGAACCCATCTACGCCTAAAAGCTGATGCCATACCTAAGTTCAACAAAGCCAGACCGGTCCCCTTGGCGTTGAAAACAAAGATAGATGCTAGTTTAGATCGGGACATCAAGGACGGTATCCTGGAGCCAATCACATACTCCGAATGGGCTGCGCCGATTGTCCCGGTAATGAAACCTGACGGATCGGTAAGAGTCTGCGCCGATTTCAAAGTCAGCATTAACCGATTTCTGGAAGTCGACGAGTATCCACTTCCTAGATATGAATGTTTGCTCCAGCAGCTAAATAAAGGACAGAAATTTACAAAGTTAGATTTGTCAAGAGCCTACAATCAGTTTCATTTGGATGAAGATAGTCAAAACCTTTGTGTCATCAACACTCACAGAGGTTTGTTAAGGTATAAAAGATTGCCGTTTGGTGTCTCTTCAGCTCCAGCATTGTTCCAAAAGCGGATGGATCAAATGCTGACCGAATGTGAAGGCACTGCCTGGTTTCTGGACGACATAGTCGTGACAGGAGATAACGATGAAGCTCATCTAAAGAATTTGGCTGAAGTGTTCAACAGACTATTTAACAACGGAGCTCGACTAGGATTGGCCAAATGTGATTTCTTCAAAGATGAAGTTACCTACTTGGGACTCAAACTCAATGCCCACGGAGTTGGTCCTATATCCAATAAAGTCCAAGGAATAATGGAGATGCCAAGTCCAAAGAACACAGCTGAGCTTAGAGCGTTTTTGGGAATGATAAACTATTATTCCAAGTTTATCCCACATCTGTCATCGAAAACGACTCCGCTGACGAGATTATTAAAGAAAGATCAGACTTGGGAATGGAATTCCGAACAAAAGGAAGCTTTTGATGCATTAAAGACAGCACTGATGTCGATGAAAGTCTTAGCTCATTACGATCCCCAATTGCCATTGCTCCTAGCGTGTGATGCATCGGGTGTTGGGTTAGGAGCCGTCCTTTCCCACAGGTTTCCGGATGGATCAGAAAGATTGATCTGTGCTGCTTCAAAGACATTGACGGAGACAGAAAAGAAATATTCCCAGGTTGAAAAAGAAAGCTATGCCTTGGTTTTTGGTGTCAAAACGTTTCAACAATATTTGATCGGAAGACGATTCACTTTAATTACAGATCATAAACCCCTGACGATACTGTTTGGATCAAAGCATGGTATTCCTGTTCATACTGCCAACCGTCTGCAAAGATGGGCAATAACGCTTAGTGGGTTTACCTATGACATCGAATACAAGCCGTCGGCTCAACACTTCAATGCAGACTGCTTGTCACGATTGCCTGATCCAAACGAAAAAACAGAATATTCATCAAAAGACATTAAAGAAATCCATCTGTTGCTAGCTTCACAGTTCGACAAACTTCCAGTTTCAAAAGAAATGATAAAAGAAGCTACTAGAAATGATCCGATACTACTTTCAATTACTACGTATATCGCTAGCAACTGGCCATCAGATAAAAGGAATGATAAATGGAAGCCATATTATTCGAGGAAAGATGCACTTTCCAGTGAAGACGACTGCTTATTCTGGAAAGACCGAATCGTCATCCCAACATGTCTTCAGGATGAGATATTGCAAGAACTACATTCCGGACATCCCGGTATTGTAAGAATGAAATCCCTTGCCCGAGAATTTGTGTGGTGGCCTACTTTGGATGCAGACATCGAGAATCTAACGAAGAGTTGCAATGATTGCAATTTGACAATGGCTATGCCTCCAAAAGAATATACTCCATGGCCTGAGCCTGCTAGAGTATGGGAAAGACTGCACTTGGACTTAGCCGGTCCCTTTTTGGGTGCCAACTGGTTAGTCCTAGTGGATGCAAAGTCCAAGTGGCCCGAAGTGTTCAAACTCAGTGCTCCGACTTCTGCTAACGTCATTTCATGCCTGAAAGAATCCTTTTCACGCTTTGGTCTGCCAGCCATCTTAGTTTCCGATAATGCCTCCATTTTTACTTCAGAAGAATTCCAGAAGTTTGCTACCAATAACGGCATATCACACCTGTTTTCTCCCCCCTACCACCCAGCTTCAAACGGTCTTGTAGAGCGTTTCATCCAAACTTTCAAGTCTAAAATGAAAGCAGCCGCTAGTCCTAACTCGCCTGATCCGCATTCCCGATTGCTTCAGTTCCTACTGTCCCATAGAATAACAAAGCACCCAACGTCCACTAGATCCCCCGCCGACATGATCTTTGGTCGGTCTATTCAAACTCGCTTGGATTTGGTGAAGCGAGGGAAGCGAAACCCAAGTCCAAGTTTCCCTGGAACAGGTTCCAAATTTTCCACCGGCCAATGTCCCAGCTGTTCAACAAGAGGTACGGCAGAGACCCGTGCGACAAAGACGCCGTCCGATGGTTTTTGTTCCTGGCAGTGATCAGGGATTTGTCCGGCCGGACTAGCCATCCATCTTCGAAAAGAGGGAAAGAACTGTCGTGTTTGATAAAAAATAAAAATGAAACTGTTGATAAAATCCACTGATATTAGAGAGTTCAGCAACACAATAGGGGGGTATGCAAAAGGGGTCCCCGTTTTGTGGGGGGGGGTAGGCAGAAGGGGGTCCCATTTTGGGGAGGGTATCGCCAAGTCAGGCTGAAATTGGCTGAATCTGATTGGCTGCTGGCGACCCCCCCCCCAAACGGGGACCTCTTTGCCTACCCCCCCCACCAAACGGGGACCCCTTTTGCATACCCCACCCACCAAACGTGGACCCCTTTTGCCAGCCCCCCCCCCCACCAAACGGGGACCCTTTTTCAAGTAGAACAAAAACTACCGTAATCCAAAAACTACCAAACGGGGAGGGGGTCTCTGCAATCTGATTGGCTGTTGGCTACCCCCCCCCCCCCCCCACCAAACGGAGGGGGGGTATGCTTTGTCGAAGAGAGCTACCCCCCCCCCCCACCAAACGGGGGAACATTCGCGTATTGTGGTCGGAGCACCGTTACGCAATGCCAAGAAGAGGAGCCCTCTAGTGGCTTACTCTTCTTCTTATATATAGTGCAATTATGCACTGTTGCCAGTAGTCTGCTGATATTACTATTTCAAACTCTCCTTTTGATTTTTCACCTTCACGACAAAGACACGTGCAACAGTTTAAATTATTGCAACTGCTACTGTTTCAAAATTATACACACTTATTGAAGTCGACTAATACGAGTAAAAGCAACAAGTAAAAGTGACATTTCATTCAAAATAATGCTTTGCAATATATGAGGCAACGCAATTAGTTAGCTTTGGCCATTTTCTTCAAAATGTTTCTGCAAAATCATGAAAATATTTTCGTAATATGTTTCACTTACCTGTATTGGATGATTTACCAACGTTAGTAACTTCAATTGTCCAGTTTCCAATGGGATTTTCTCCCCAAAAATGAACTGATAAAAATGGCCAGGTTAGAAAACTGGTACCGCCATCTTTATCATTATATCTTGATGCTAGCATCAAACTTCTGCAACCAAAGAACATAAGCTTGTACATAAAAGAATACACTAAATTTTCTTTCTTTCTACTCGAAGAAATTATGCATAGCTTAAAGTATAAGATCGGACAATAAACTAAATATTCAGTTTCACAGGGGGCAACGGTACCTGTCTGGGTGACGAACTGGTTAAGTAGCGTGGTGCAATTACAGCTACAATTACACTAGCAAGCAATATTATAAGGCACGAAATAAAACACGCAATCAAGACTAAACTAAAATGGGATTCAGAAGTTGTTTGAAAACTGTTCATTTGATGGCTCAAAGTGAAACCTCCGAAACTAGGTATTAAAATACAATGAAATCGCAAGCATTTTGGCTATATACCGTTTCTCCGACCAGCGGTGGAACGAAATTTCGCTGTTTTTTAATTTAAAATCAGAAACTGTGCCCCACACTAAACCACTGCGGAGCAGTATTGTGTGGTTGTCGTTAAGTTTTTACATTTAGCGACTCGGAATTTATTCCTGCTGCGCCTCGGCGCAGCAGGTCTACTATAATCGGTTTTTAAATACATTTAACACGCAGATAGTGCTATTTATGTCACCTCCCATAAAATACACATGGGACTAAGTTTCAGTACATTAAGAATGTAGTTTGTACAAATGTTATGCAAATTAGGTAATGCGACTGCGACAGTAGACCTTTCTATATATGGAATAATGTTGCTACATTATACAAGATGTTCCATTGTGCACACACCCATGATACAATTTCATATGCTTTTTTGTGAAAATCGATTATATGCCGTTGGCCGTTGTGTATGCAAAAGCTCAACACAAATATTGCCCGCAGCACTTATGTAAACTATATACGTGCGTAGTCGTAGTGTCCAAACAACCAGTGCTGGCGTACATGGTTCAGCTATGTGTCGCAATGCATCGGTAGGCTTTTATCACCATTTATGTTCAAGTATTAAAGTACTGAGCTGTCTTGCGAAGCTGCCACACAGCACTGTGAATAATTTCACTCATTATGCTATAGCTATTCTTAAACATGATATTTTGCACTGAAAAACAAAATTCTGACTTTTTAAAACACTAATCAATGCTGGTACAGTATGAATCTGTCGATAATCGAAAAACTCCATGCTTCTCAATCTGATGGCTCTAGATTGATCTAAATTCTTGCATCTTGCTGAAACTTTTCTGAGACAAGTTCACAGATACAAGAATAATTTGCTCGCAGCAGGGCCTTTGTGATACGTAGGTAACAATTGGCAGATTCTGCCTAAATTCTGCACCAATCCAGCTAATTTTGCAGAAAATTCTTGCTTGTTTTACAGATACATGCAGAATTTTCGATGCGCATAGTTGAAGCTGTTGCTTAGACCAAATGCAGTGAGTCTGTAGTTTTTTCGCGTTATTGCCATAGTACCTATATGATTAATATTAAAAAAGGATGAGCGATACAGTAACTTTTAAACTATTAAAACGCAGTTAACTATTCAAACGTCACCTTGTGCCGGATGGAGAGATTAAAGCAATCTCCAAATCGCCTCTGTCTTTGTATCGAAGATAAACAAATAAATGGACATGTTCGAGATGCTTAATCGATCCACCAGACTGTTTACATTCTTCAAAATATACGGTATAGCTGTTAGAAAACAGACCTTCCAGCATTCGATCCCTAAAACAAGAAGAGTGGTGGCTTTCAATGTAGAGAACTGAATTTTGGATTTGTTTCACGTAAATGACTACTATACAAAAGCATTAAACAGAGCACTAGATATGCACTAGATAGTTTGAAATGACTCGTGCCTGACTACCGTTTATAGCAGGATTAATATCAAAAGTTCAATCATCTTGCAGCATCAAACAGCTGAAAGTTAGTTTAAACATAGTCGTAAACCTTGCAGGAACCATTTGTTTTAATTTAAACAATTTTTGCACAGTTTAAGAAGCTTCAAAAAAGAATTGCAACGCAGTATGTCATGAAAAGATGAGATTAGTTTTCCTGCGTATACCTCCAAAGACGTGCATGCAAAATTTCTTCATGAATTCAAAAGCATTCAAAGAATTGCAAATTTTCGCGAATGCAAGTCGTGTCATCCTTCAAATTTTTGTTCCATATTTTCTCTGTATGTCGGAATTTGAACTTCAATTGAGTAATCATGGCAATTTAACATGAAATGCACGCAATTTAACAATTACTACAAACACATAAAAACATCTAACCCTTCGTTCAGTCGCACGTGATGAGAGCATCGGACTGCGGAAGGAACCGTAAGCCATGTCTTAGCTAATTTGACCATTCCAACAGCATTCAACAAGCCGAAACCAAACTGATGGTTTACTAGAGCAAAACGTGCATATTAATTCAATGATTGAATACTAAAATAATTTGATGCCGTCAAAGAAACAGGCATCAAAAGATAAGAAACGTGCTCAAGAAATAGGGTTAAAAAGGCGGAAAACAGATAGGCATTCAGTGGAAACTTTCGAAAATGTTTGTACTGGGTTCCTAATCAGGGTTACCAGGTGCTAAGCTAAAAAGGAAGGGAACAAAACATATTACCCATAAAGTGTAACCTTCGTTCATACCTGATTTTCCTGCAGCGTTCATAGACCAGCCATAGTTGCTGAGGAGTGATTTGGCATTAGCTGTTTCAACTATAATGTGTTGCACATCCCTCCAACTGAGATTAGGACTAAAGACAAACGATAGGGGGAAAGTTCAAATTCAATTCAGTATCTCATCACTATTCTCTATAGCGCGCTGTACATTCCAGTTTAATTTACCCGTTTCTATTGGTTCACAACATTTCCCCTTTTTACAGTTTAGCTGTTTCCAATGTAGGTTTAGATACAAACGAGTACTTTCACGGATAGTGTAAGGGATCTTTGCTAAGAGGACATAACAGTATGACAGTTGCCATACTCTATGTATTATAAACATGACACATCACGCAAACATCTGAGCCCCTGTCCCGCAACTATCAGTTTTTTAAATTTGAATTTTTATTAGTTTTAAATTTCGTTTTTAGAATAGGATTGAACACGCTAAACATTTTTGATCAATGCAACAACTTCTGAAACTGTAGCCTATGTTCGGTACAACCGTTTGAAAGTCTAGATCAAAGGAAAAACTCGATGTTAAGTGGTTGTCTTTAAGGTACTGTTTTCCTTTCGGGTATTTTTGATTCATACGGCTCTAATCCTTTACGTAAATAGCTAAAACTTACGAAATGCCCTATAACCGTACTCTTTAACATTCTGGGACCAGTCCCTTATTTTCAGACCAAGAGATGAGAAAGTTTTGGGGTTTGGCCTCAAGTTTGCCTTAGGCCTTTTGCTCCCAGTCGGTAGACGATATCCGAGATTGGTCGTTATGGCTGCAAAAGGACATGAAAATGAACATTTTTGCTTTTACAACTTCTGAGCATCTCCAGTGGTTAAGTCAGTATAAGCAAAAAACTATTTTGAGGGTCTAAAAATGGCCATTTTCGAGGAACTCAGTTTTTCAAAATTACTACCACATGTTAAGGACAAAGCTTGTGTATACTCAATCGATGCAGCGTCCAAATGCACATTTTATGAATGCCTATTAGCCGGACTTTACTGCGTTATGCTAGAGATATGGACGAAAAACCATTTTAGCAAAACTGCGATTATTTTGTTTTGAACATCGATTTCTCAAAAACTACTAAACCGATTCCGGAGATTTTTCGCAGAATTAAATTTCGCACTTCTACGGTGGGACATTTTTCTGGGTCTGGGCTAAAACGTTTAG
This sequence comes from Trissonchulus latispiculum, assembly GCA_030248195.1. Taxonomy (NCBI): domain Eukaryota; kingdom Metazoa; phylum Nematoda; class Enoplea; order Enoplida; family Ironidae; genus Trissonchulus; species Trissonchulus latispiculum. The sequence goes on from JASAND010014707.1 coordinate 97,197, forward strand.
AGTAGCAAGAAACTCAATGCGAAGTTGCGAAATTTCGTGTAGCCGTGCATTTGGCCGATTTTCTTGAGCGCTAAGACCTGCTGAGCCAAATCCAAAAAGACGTCCCTCGGGCAACATGTCCTTCATATCACAGGATCTTTGACCGATTCTACCGTTTTGAGAAGTCGATGTTCAAACCTTTTGGTCTATATCTAGCCGTTATGCTACCAAATATCTGCTAATTTTTTGCAAATTGTGCTAGTTTCGTACGCTCATGTAAATGTCCTAACGTCCTAATTATAAGCTTTAAAACGATGTATACAGCTCTTTCCAACTTTCAAAATTGCGAAGGTTATAGCGTTTTAAAAAAATGCCCACAAACACACTGCACAAAAGGATATCACCATCTTAACCTGTTTTTGCCCGAATTTTGAAATTTGAGATAGCTTTGCTAATGAGACTGGAACCAATTCAAAATAAACTGCTCATATTTGTAAACCATAAAATTAATGTAAAAATTTAAACCACAAAGCATATCAATAGGTCTGAGTAAAAAGGTGCTTGTTCACATAATGGGAACAGTGGGCAAAAACGGGCTAAAAGACAGTTGGGCTAGATGAATTAGAAGTCAGCAGCCAGATTGAAGTGGGAGGGGAGAATGCCATAAATATCTTCAAGGATTTGACGGAACGGATTGGCACCATTCAGATTTCTTAACATGAATTCGCAGAGCTAAGTGTCAATCATTTCGCGGCTTATTGCCAACTGGACTTTGTCTTCTGCCACTGCATCTACCCCCCTGTGTGTTTGGGCCGGTGGCAGGTTCACAGAAGTTGTATTAATGGTTGACTATCTCATACTGATGGCAGCAAAGTCCACTGGTTTGGTTGTTTCGCAACCAACTGGTCGGACACAATCGTGGTGTCAGTACGGCTGAGCTGATGGATGACAGGGAGTGGAGTTTTGGCGCTTCGATCTTCCATTTCGTGCAGAAAGCACTCCTTTGTTTCCTTTAGTATCAACCGATAACCCTCTGGAGGCAGGACAGGATCGGCCTGATTGTTTTGGTGAGAGGCTCTCCTCGATTTCGACGGTGAGACCTGGGCTCCCGATGCTGGAAGCGATTTTGCAGCGACTTCCAGGCGCAAACTTCCACAAGGAAGTTGCTTCAGTAGTTCTGGAGTGGTAATTCCCGTTTTCTGAATGAAATCTTTACGGTTTCATTTACCAGCAGATATATAAACCTTGTTATCTCTAATGTAAAGGGATCTTGGATTAGGCCAGACAGGAATCACATCTAAGACCGTGAGTGACCTTCGCGGCATTGTCCTCTTTTACATCCCATTCATCTAGATCGTTTTCCAGCGAAAAGTGTCAGGCGATTGACTGTTGACGCAAATCCGTGGGTTGTGAAGTACTCCCAACTTCTTGAAGAAACTGGACGCTAGACTGTTTATACATACACGTTATTATCGGTTATGGTATGGTCATTCCATCTTGTTATTCCATTTGGAGTCAGTTAGGATATAGGCCATTTGATATTTATGTTATAATATTACCTAACGCGCAGAATAGGAAAGCTATTAATCAGCTAGAAAAACGGCATTTAATCTCCAACTTTTAAGCGACCGAACGAAGGATACATTTTCAGAAGTTGGTGCGATGATAAAAAATGTTCAGAGGTCTATATTCCATCCAAGAAATGTTCAATTGAAAATTTTTGAAATTGAATTTATTTGAACATGTTCAAAACTTTTTAAATTTTGAAATTTTTTCAATTTTGTAGTCAGAAGCATCCAT
>JASAND010014708.1:0-11499 GCA_030248195.1 Trissonchulus latispiculum
CCGTTATGGGCACTTTTCGGGCACAAAAAGTCGAAAAAATTAAATTTCTCCGATTTTGCTGAAACTAAGCCAAAACATTGACTATGGTACCTACTTTACGTTTTGCAAAATATTAGCTCAACAACCGTTCACGTTAATCGGCTGTGGCTTTGCAAAATTGACGACCAAGCTTTTTTTGGCTCAAAATCGACGATTTTGCAACATTGAAGGCCAATTGAACTACTTTTCCCCCTGGATTCAGATTCTAGTCTTTTTACCATTGTTATAGGATCTATAGTCCTCAATAATTATGCAATCAAATTTGGACCTTCGTTTTTTGGGAAGGAGTTTAGGGATAAAAACCACAAATTTGAATTTATGGTTGTTGAGGGTAGCTGACATAAAAATCGTGCCATTGAAACCATAGGTGGCAAGCAAGTATGATTTAGTTTTTTTGCCGTAAACTTGTTGGCATATATGTCATAATTATGTAAGTACACAACATGGATGGGCTGCATGCAGCACAACGCGCACAATTTGAGTTAGAGTGGTGGCTGGGTAGAAGGGACTAATGACTGGCCGGAACCCCCAACTTTGGGGTCGTGCTCAGAACGCTAGGAACGGAATTTGAGACGCAGATTGCGGCATTATTATTCTACTGTCATAGCCTCCAAAATATGTGAAAATGAGCGAAATCCATGAAGGTCGAAAAATAGACTTACCACATGGGGTCTAGTTTGGTCGAATCTACAGAAAGTGGCTCATATATAATTTGCTTGCGAAGATCTTCAAATTTTCCGCATTTTTCGTACAAACTAAATCGGACAATATTCGTTAATTATAACCTAGTTTTTCTGAATAATTTATGCCAAATTGCGCAAGTCTGACATTGGGGCCCGTTGCATACAAGATTCGTCTTACTAATGAAGTTAGTATTGCTGATTACGTATTTGATTTGTGCTTCAGTGTTAATGAGCAAAACTGTTGACAGATCTAAAATGTTTTGGCCTGTCTGTTATTTCTGGGAGTCGATAGTGCGATAGTCATACTAGAGCTCAGAATAATGGGAGGAGTCAGAGGGTTACGCCATATCATAGCCTTTTGTTTTGGTAGCCTGGAAATAACTACATTAACGGTGCGTACTGTACCTTGGAGCAATAAGGAGCAATGTCTAATACTTTTGGTACTTCTTTCACTTTGACAGTTCCATACCTTATAACCTGACCGCAGGGGCATAACCAAGATTTTGGAAAGGATTGGGTTCTAACAGTAACATTACTGAAAAGGAGGGGTTTGACAAAAATTTACACTTTTTGTAACGAAGTATTGATAAAATTTTCCAAAAATGTTTCAACCCCCAAGCCCCTCTCCTAAATATGCCTATGCCTAACCGGCCTGGCATCCAACATAGTCACCTTTTTAATACTTCAAACTGCTAAAAACCTTTGTCAACGGACCGGAAAAGTAGGTTTTACCCAGGCTAAAGCATGTTATCAGCATTTACTAGTGTCATAAATGGTTTACGCGGTTGTTGCTGTGTAACGTTTTAGTGAGAATTGACAAAGAATCGAAAGCTGTTATTATAGATGAGGAGCTGCAGGTAAGGCAGATGTAGTCATTTGTATTACTTCAAATGTGTGTTCTCACATTATTATGTAGGGGCGCGATAGCCGTACTGACCCCTGGACCCCCCCCCCCCCCCCGATCGGCCTCCTTCTTTAAAACTGGTCATGTTTGGTATCAATTCAAAGCCCTTGCCGAGGCGAACATCTTTTCTCATTATACCACCTACAGAAAGTGCCCCAATCGCTCTGTGGGTTGAGACCCCAATCCTAAGGAGTCCCGTGGGGTCAAAATGAAAGTCTTCAAAACATACATGCGCAAGGGATGTACCGAGGGTGTACCAGGTACACCCTGATTCTTGAGGGGACCGCGCAGCGCGAGCGAAGCGAACACTGTTTATAATGTCAGACTTGCGCAATTTGGCATAAATTATTCAGAAAAACTAGGTTATAATTAACGAATATTGTCCGATTTAGTTTGTACGAAAATGCGGAAAATTTGAAGATCTTCGCAAGCAAATTATATATATGAGCCACTTTCTGTAAGATTCGACCAAACTAGACCCCATGTGGTAAGTCTATTTTTCGACCTTCATGGATTTCGCTCATTTTCACATATTTTGGAGGCTATGACAGTAGAATAATAATGCCGCAATCCGCGTCTCAAAATTCCGTTCCTAGCGTTCTGAGCACGACCCCAAAGTTGGGGGTTCCGGCCAGTCATTAGTCCCTTCTACCCAGCACCACTCTAACTCAAATTGTGCGCGTTGTGCTGCATGCAGCCATCCATGTTGTGTACTTACATAATTATGACATATATGCCAACAAGTTTACGGCAAACAAATCATACTTGCTTGCCACCTATGGTTTCAATGGCACGATTTTTATGTCAGCTACCCTCAGCAACCATAAGTCAAATTTGTGGTTTTTATCCCTAAACTCCTTCCCAAAAAACGAAGGTCCAAATTTGATTGCATAATTATTGAGGACTATAGATCCTATAACAATGGTAAAAAGACTAGAATCTGAATCCAGGGGGAAAGTAGTTCAATTGGCCCTTCAATGTTGCAAAATCGTCGATTTTGAGCCAAAAAAGCGATTAAGTCAATTTTGCAAAGCCACAGCCGATTAACGTGAACGGTTGTTGAGCTAATATTTTGCAAAACGTAAAGTAGGTACCATAGTCAATGTTTTGGCTTAGTTTCAGCAAAATCGGAGAAATTTAATTTTTTCACTTTTTGTGCCCGAAAAGTGCCCATAACGGAACTTTCATTTATTCGACTTTTCGGGGCCGTTATGGGCACTTTTCAGGCACAAAAAGTGAAAAAATTAAATTTCTCCGATTTTGCTGAAACTAAGCCAAAACATTGACTATGGTACCTACTTTATGTTTTGCAAAATATTAGCTCAATATCCGTTCACGTTAATCGGCTGTGACTTTGCAAAATTGACTTAATCGCTTTTTGGCTCAAAATCGACGATTTTGCAACTTTGAAGGGCCAATTGAACTACTTTCCCCCTGGATTCAGATTCTAGTCTTCTTACCATTGTTATAGGATCTATAGTCCTCAATAATTATGCAATCAAATTTGGACCTTCGTTTTTTGGGAAGGAGTTTAGGGATAAAAACCACAAATTTGACTTATGGTTGCTGAGGGTAGCTGACATAAAAATCGTGCCATTGAAACCATAGGTGGCAAGCAAGTATGATTTGTTTGCCGTAAACTTGTTGGCATATATGTCATAATTATGTAAGTACACAACATGGATGGCTGCATGCAGCACAACGCGCACAATTTGAGTTAGAGTGGTGCTGGGTAGAAGGGACTAATGACTGGCCGGAACCCCCAACTTTGGGGTCCTGCTCAGAACGCTAGGAAAGGAATTTTGAGATGCGGATTGCGGCATTATTATTCTACTGTCATAGCCTCCAAAATATGTGAAAATGAGCGAAATCTGTGAAGGTCAAAAAATAGACTTACCACTACGTGGTCGAATCTTACAGAAAGTGGCTCATATATATATACAATCTGTGAAATGAGTGAAAACGAGTGGAAATTGCTAGACGGGGCTGCAAACTTACTAATACTTTGAAAATGTGCGATCGCCCTCCCCTCTCCACGTCGCACGCCCCCCCCCGTTGTGCGAAACTTCTGGTACACCCTGTGAAGAGAGACCTTGCCCATGTAATGCTTCAAAACTGGTCATGTTTATGTAATCACATTTCTGCCTTGCGTACGGTATTGTTCCTGCTCCTCTGGAGCATGAAAAGTAATATGGGCGATGATGAGGATCAGGGTTCATGCGACCTGGAAAAACCTGGAAATACCTGGGAAAACCTGGAATTGGGGTAAACACCTGGAAAAACCTGGAATTTGCTGATTGATTCCAAAATTTCACCAAATTTCTTATATTTGCCATTGAAATTAGAAAAATTACCCAAATTGTGATTTCGTTTAGCCCGGTTTGTCAGCTTTTCACTCATGGTTTGTACATAGTTTTCTACTTGGTATATATTGTATCTATGTTTTATAGCAATACGCCTTTCCTTAAACTATTTTATTTTAAATTTTATTTTCATAACACAGAAATCTGAAAGATTTTACCCTAATAGGCGAACATTACCAATAATTGCGATTACCGAAAATTATACTGAAACTTTATCCAGGAGGTCCTGCTTTAAAAAATTTTCTAGTTTTGTGAGGCTCCTCACCCACCCAAAATTTCCGCTGGTTGCACGACTTTTTGCATAAATTCTACGTATATATAGCCATGGGGGAAAACCCCACCCCCTTTTTTGGGGGGGGGGCCCACCCGGCTCCTTGACCAAGGGTTGGAGCTATGAGCTCCAAAGCATAGCAGCAGAAAGCGCGACTCTTTCTTACCTTTGCGAAGATCAAGTCATTTGGTTCGCTCCTGCTCATTTTATGACATTTTGAAAATGACACCTACTTTTTGGTCTAACCATGCGAAACCTATTTTTAGCCTTCATATTTCCAAAAGTCTTATTGAAAATGCCGATAGTTTTTCAGTTCAAATTTATATGACAATTTGAGTCTTATCTCGATTACCCCCCCATCACTCAAAACCCTTAAAACTTGACCAAATGATCTAAAATTTGGTGTGGGTATGTTTTCGACCACGCAGAGTTCAAATATCGCAAAATTTTTCGATTTTGCGAAATTCGATTTTTTTCGATTTCTAAGGGGGGACTAAGGGAAACCGAAAAATTTTTTGTCTTCGATTTTGCTGAAAAGATGTATATAGGGGTTTTCCGGGTCGTAGAACACGAATCTAAAGTCCGTCTTTCGATTCAGCTTTTCGTTAGCTCAGTATAAGCTTACATTTTAAGCTAAAATCTTTAGCTTATATATACTGAGCTAACAAAAAGCTGAATCGAAAAACGGACTTCAGATTCGTGTTCTACGACCCCGAAAACCCCTATATGCATCTTTTCCGCAAAATCGAAGACAAAAAAGTTTTCGGGTTCCCTTGGTCCCCCCTTAGAAATCGAAAAAAATAGAATTTCGCGAAATCGAAAAATTTTGCAATATTTGAACTCAGCGTGATCGAAAACATACCCACACCAAATTTTAGCTCATTTGGTCAAGTTTTATGGGTTTTGAGTGGTGGGGGGTATATAATCGAGATAAGACCCGACAATTTTGCGAAACTGTTGAAAATTTTCCGTAAGTTTTCGAAATATATATATTTGAAAAATTGAAAAATTCTAAAATTTTTTGAAGCGGTCTAGATTTATATTTCTGTAGCTTTAAAATACTGTTTAACGCTTTAATCGTTAAAATTTGCCCTTTTTAGCGCTCTAGAAGCAGTTGAAAGCCATTGGGGTTATCGAAGAAACAAAAAACACTTTAAATGCCGAAGAAACTGGTTTTCCGCATTTTTTCCGGAACAAACCCGGCCCATATTTACCATTACTTTAATTGTATATGTCGGGACAGGTGTCTGGTTGTCGAGCTTGGATCCAGTAGTGCATCGCTCGTTTTAATTTCCTGGTACCCCAAAAAATGCTCCAGATTTACACTAATTTGATCAAAATTTAATAATACAAAACCTGGAAAATTGCCGCTGAAAACCTTGAAAAACCTGGAAAAACCTGGAAATTGAAACTGAAAAGTCCGCATGAACTCTGGAGGATGCAAAGTTTATTACAGTTTATTAGGACAGGAAATTAGGCACACTTTTTGGTTCATATTAAAGTCTGACCAAAAAATCTTGGAACCGAACTGCCTGTCCTGAGTTAACCTTTGAAGTTAGTCTATATAAAGTATATATTTTTAGAAACCTCAGGAGGAGGATAATCCGGTAAAACCTTCATATCCGGTCTATATCCGGTTACCGGATGCCAAATCGATAAAAACGCTTAAGATTCGGAAAGTGAATGCTAATAAATCCATACTCTAGTATATTGGTTCTTGGCCCAAGACATTTCCGAAAATCCAGTCACATCCGGTCCATGTCCGGTAACCGGATGTCTAGGTCACAAAAACTGTACAGCAAGATGGGTAGATAGTACAGTTTCTGATTGAGTTGAATTGAATTGAAATTGAATTGAATTTCGCTATCATTCAACAATTACAGCAGATCTGAAGTAATTTGAGGTTGATGCTTGTTAGGGATAGACGAAATATCATTTTAATGAAATTATTTGACTTCCGGACCAACCGGGTACTGAGATAACACCCCATAAAATCTCAAATTTTAAAGCTCAGAACCGGGAATCGACCGGATATTCGATTACTTTGGCACCGGTAAAATGAAAGTAGCCTCCCAAATATTCATTGTGTCAAAAACTAACACTTTTTATCCGCGATTCCGAGCACCAGACCGGAAAAACCGATTTTTCCGTTTTTTTTCGAACCGGATACGACCATAACACGCAATTTTGGTCCAAATCGGACAAAATTTCGTTTACAGACTAATTTCGACCCGCTGGATCCAGAAATTCAATCAGCGAAACTGTACGACGTACTCATCTTGGTGTTTTTGTGATTAGACATCCGGTTACCGGACATGGACCGGATGTAACCGGATTTTCGGAATTGTCTTGGGCCAAGAACCAATGTATATACTAGACGAGTATGAATTAATTAGCATTCACTTTCCGAATCTGAAGCGTTTTAATCGATTTGGCCATCCGGTAACCGGATATAGACCGGATATGAAGGTTTTACCGGATTATCCTCCTCCTGAGCTTTCTAAGAATATATATATATACTTTATATAGACTAACTTCAAAGGTTAACTCAGGACAGGCGCTCACAGTTCGGTTCCAAGATTTTTTGGTCAGACTTTAGTATTAGAGACAAGCTTGCTCAGTTTTCGAATTATTACGTCACAAAACTCTCTCCTTAGATTCATGACTGCATTTGATCACAAAATGTATATACTTCGTTCGAATGTCCTGTTAACTTGTTCCTCGCAGTAGAAAGGAATCAATACACCCGATGGGCTGCGAGATCAAACCATTCGAGTCGCCCATAAACATTTAATCAGACATTAGTTACATTTTTGAAGAAGTGTGTTTTCTTTTTGTAAACCTTGCTCTGTGATTCCATAGCGAAAATTCGTAACTTCGAAATTTTGGCTCCGATATGATATGGTTGTGTAGCTGGCTAGCTAACAAGTTGGCACATGTATTATCCTGATTCCTGAACATCCAGAAAGACGTGCAAATTTAGACAGACAGAAAGAAAGACAGGCTGTACTAATTTAAAGTTAAATCTTATTTATTATGTCTAAAATTGGCGTCTTGTGCTCTAGGCTGCTGGCTTATCCCTTGGCAATTTTTATGGAGGGGGCTTCATGGCCCCCCATCGATGGGGGGGGGGCTCACCCAAAAGGGGGGGGGGGCATATTTTCAGAAATTTTTTTTCGAATTTTTGTGGGTTTAGTGTGTACAAACTGCTAAAAGTCGCTAAAAGTGACTAATTTTAGGTGTGTTTTACGCTAAAATAGCGAAAATTTAGTCAAAAATCCGGCGACGCCGGAAAATTTTTGAAAATTTTGGGTAAAAATGGTAAAATTTGGGAATTTTTGGGGTTATGGGGGGAGGTCGGGATTTATGGGGGGGGGTCGCCGAATGGGGGGCGGCCCCCCACCCTCCCCCACTAGGGATAAGCCAGGGCTGTAATTTATAAACAGTTTGTCCTGTTATTATCACAATGCGGTTTACGGGCAGGCCCAGGTTAAACCTGCTGTCGGTCGGATCCATAAGGATGTGAAATTGCACAAAGTCAGATCGTTAATACTGTATTTATTTTTGGATTTTGTATTAGTTATGATTTTAGAGTTGTACTCTGGATGACATCAAGGAATGTTTACCGGACCAACAACCTCGTTTCATTCTGATTAGCTATAAAGTCGAACACGATGATAACAGAGTTTCTTTCCCACTTTGCCTTGTATTCTTCAGTCCACAGGGTGAGTGTATTGCTAGTGTCTTCTTTTGTTCTGTTGTTAACACACAGGATTGTGATGGCAATGTCACTGACCTCAAATCGCTTCTGTTAGTGAAATGACAATTTTCATCGGTCAGTATTGTACGTCTGTAAAGTATTTTTCTAGCCATTTGCAATTATTTTGCTCTTCCCATGTTGCTGTTGTCATGTGGAGTACATAGACCTAATGTGCATAAGGAGAGAGTTTTTTGTTTGCATAAGATTGTTGTATTGCTCATTGCTTGGAAATCGGGACAAAGTGACTCACTAGTGATCCCTCTAACGGATTAAGCACTTATAAATTGCACCTTTTTCGTCTAAGTTTCACTGCTTTTTGTTAAAATACTGCGTCCAGCTTAAAAATATCAGTCGAAAATAAAATATGCATCCCCCAGATCCCCACTTAATTGTTCTATTTTACTGGGGTTTTTCTAGGCAATAATAAGTGCGGGGATGCGGGGGTGTCTCCCCCCTAGTGGGGGAAGTCCAGACGTGGGGAGATAAATTGTCTAAAAATGCTAAAAATACGGTATAAATAGCCTGTTTTCCACATTTTTTACCTACAAACACCAAACAGTACCTCGTTTGCATAGAAATAGTATATATACACCACCGTAGTACACTGTAGTGTAGTAAAAATTAGAAGTATATACCTTCAGCAAGAATAAAAATGCTCCGATGGAGCATGAAAAATGCAATATGGGAGGGGCAGGTTGTAAATGCCAGGAGGACTAGGTTAAAAGCGCACTAATATGGACCAGCTTCGCTGAGCAACCCATATTCGCGGAAATTGCCCAGACAAAAATGCTGGCGGCAATTCTTCAATAACAGTTTAACAATTTGTCGGCACGACTTTGCAGCTATTACTATATACATATAGTTGTGTACGTAATATATACTTAACATTACATAATTAATACAACTTACAACACAACTTAATTTAATTAATTTAATTAATGCATATAATCCAACACTTAATACAACATCTATATGCAGTAAAAATTTGGTGTCACAAATTCCGCTCTGGCAACTCACTATAAAATGCTTTAAGCATATAAAGCATATGTCAATATCAGCAAGCTCGCCTGGAAAGCTGACGAATTTAGAACTTAAGACAATAAAGGTCAAATGCGGAGTGGAGCATGCGTACCCGCGAATATGGGTTGTTCATTGAAGCTGGTCCATATTAGTGCGCTTTTAACCTAGTCCTCCTGGCATTTACAACCTGCCCTTCCCATGTTAACGTTTTAAAACCTAGTCCTCTGTCTGCTTAAAACCCAGTGTCACCCATATTGTATTTTTCATGCTCCATCGGAGCATTTTTATTCTTGTCCTATTTCATTTTTAAGGTTCTCAGTAAAACTTAAGCAAAAATGTTAAAGCTTTATGAAAGAAACTTTAAAAATTCCCCCAATAATTACGTAACGGTCAACCAGGCCATAAAACAAAGAAGCTTGAAAAGTACAAATTTCTCCATTTTTCTTGATTTTGGCAGAAAAACCCTCATCCTCTACGTCACTGCCAAAAAAGGATACTTAGACGGCATGATTTCCATGCTATTCTGCGCGTGCCAGCAGAATTTCAGACGATTGCAACTTTTGTGTAGCTAGTTATAGGCCGTGCTGTACTTCAGCAGCACTCTACTACAGCGCAACTGGACGTGTGCCTGCAGAATTTCAGACGATTGCAACTTTTGTGTAGCTAGTTATAGGCCGTGCTGTACTTCAGCAGCACTCTACTGCAGCGCAACTATACGCAAACGTCACTGTCAAAAAAGGAGACTTATACGGCATGATTTCCAATGCTCTTCTGCACGTTTAGTTATAGGCCGTGCTGTACTTCTGCAGCACTCTACTGCAGCGCAACCATATAGTAATATCGTAATAAGTATACGAAATAATAATATATACTATCTATAATAGTTTGTCATGTCCTAAACCATCTGTATGCCGAATATCAAATGCCAGTGACAAATGAATAACTTGTTATCGACGGTGCTGTGTTTTGGGACAATATATACAGCACGGTGGAAGCTAGAGAGTGCACCAACTAACATAGCTACAGTTCCCCCTTACTACAGACACAATTATCACCAAGTTTCATGTGTTTAGCCGTTTACAGTAAGTCTACAGACAGTGTGCTATGGTTGCTGCATAACAGTGCAGCACGATAGCAGCGCCGCACAGCGCTGCGACCATGCTCATCGTGTTCAGCGGCCCCGATAATCCTTATATGCGTCCCACTATATGGCCCAAAACAACATATTTAGGCCTATTTTGACTTTCCTGTAGAGTTGGGACTTAGAAATTTTCCGAAAATGGCTATTTAGCCGGACCAACTTTGGGCCGGCCGCCTGAACGATCCCAGACAGATATCGAAAATCGCCCTCGTTATGACACGCTACCCATCCCAAAGTTTATTATGCAACAAGCCGCGTCTCTTTAGCTTGTTCCCTGAGCCCTGTAGCCGTGACACAGAATTGGGCTTTATTGGCCATCTTAGCGGTCAGGCCACCTTTGGCCGGCCGCACAAGTGGCCGGCCGGGTCGGGCAGCGGAAAATTGTCCAAAAGGTACGTTAACACAAATACTACTCTCAGTAAAACCAAACTTCACCGGCTGAAAATGCCCAGATCGTTCAGGATGTGAGTTAGACTAAAACTGCTTGTCCAAGCGTGACAGTGTCACCCATATTGCATTTTTCATGCTCCACCGGAGCATTTTTATTCTTGTCCTATTTCATTTTTAAGGTTCTCAGTAAAAAGCAAAACGTTAAAGCTGTGTGAAAGAAACTTTAAAAATTCCGCCAATCATTAATCGTCAACCGAAGTACAAGAACAAAGAAGCTTGAAAAGTTCCAAGTTCTTCCTTTTTCTCTATTTTGACAGAAATCCAACACATCATGTTCCCTTGGCTGCAATAGTTTTAGTTACTGTATTTAGCGTATAGCACTCTACTGCAGCGCAACCAAATGCAAACTTTGCTGTCGATGAAACTCATAAAACACGATTTGCAATGCTCTGCCGCACTTGTGTGCAAAATTTCGGACTATTGCAACTTACCTGTAGCTAGTTATAGGCCGTGCTCTACTTCAGCAGCAATCTACTGCTGCGCAGCCGGGCCTCACAAAACTTTACTGTCAGTGAAGGAAACTCATATGGCATGATTTGCAATGCTCTGCCGCACTTGTGTGCAAAATTTCGGACGATTGCAACTTGCACACTGTAGCTAGTTATAGGCCGTGCTGTACTTCAGCAGCCTCCTACTGCAACGCAACAGATGCAAACTTTACTGTCAGTGAAGGAAACTCATACGGCATGATTTGCAATGCTCTGCCGCACTTATTGTGCAAATTTCGGACGATTGCAACTTACCTGTAGCTAGTTATAGGCCGTGCTGTACCTCAGCAGCACTCTACTGCAGCGCAACCAGATGCAAACTTTACTGTCGGTGAAGGAAACTCATACGGCACGATTTGCAATGCTCAGCAATACGTAAC